>ML303049.1:1233-23870 GCA_005239505.1 Nicotiana paniculata
GGGAGGGGGGAGGGGGAGGGGGAGGGTGACAAGGGTGGTAAAGGAACCTTTAGGTTGAGATTAGGGCTTTAGAACATAGGGAATTTAGCAGGAAAGTCGATAGAGTTAGCGAAGATTTTCCACAAGAGGAGATAAACATAGCATGTGTCCAGGAGACTAGATGGGTGGGGAGTAGGGCACGAGAGGTCGAAGGGTTTAAGTTGTGGTACTCAAGGATAGTGAGAGGGAAGAATGTGGTAGGCATTTTAGTGGATAAGGAACTTAGAGAGCTAGTGGTAGAGGTTAAGAAGGTGAATGACATGTTAATGGCTATTAAGATAGTTGTGGGATGATATACCCTGAACGTAGTTAGTACTTACGCACCTCAAGTGGGTTTGGAAAAAGAGGTTAAATGGTGTTTGTGGGAAGATTTAGATGGGTTAGTGTGAGGTATTCCGCTCATCGAGAATCTTATTATATGAGGAGACTTAAATGGCCACATTAGGATGTTGTCTGGGGGATATGACGGTTTACATGGTTGATTCGGCTTTGGAGAAAGAAACAGAGGAGGTACTTCGTTGCTGGAGTGTGCCAAAGCTTTTGATCTGGTGATTTCTAACTCATGTTTTCCGAAGAATGGGGAGCACCTTATCACCTTTTAGAATACGGTGGTCAAGACTTCAATTGATTATCTACTCCTCAAAAAATGTGATAGAGGTTTATGCGTGGATTACAAGGTCATCCCGGGTGAGAATGTAATGACTCAGCATAGGCTATTGGTTAGGACTTGGAGATTAGGCGGATAAGGAGAATGAGGGTTCTGTCTGGCCTACCATGGATCAGGTGGGGTGCATTGACTAAGGACAAACCTTAGAAGTTGGGCTATGAGGGCTTGGGGGAGTAGTGAGGACGTGAGTTATATGTGGACTATGACAGCGAATTATATTAGAGAGGCGGCGCGAGACGTGTTAGGGGACTCGAAGGGTTTCTCTGGTAGCCATAAAGGGGATTGGTAGTGGAACGAAGATGTTCAAGTAAAAGTAAAAGCTAAGAAGGCAGCTTTGAAGTTTGTAGAGAGCGTAGATGAGGTGGAGAAGAGGGCAAACATAGAATGGTATAAGAAAGCTAAGAAGGAGGAGAAGTTAGCGATTACTGCGGCTAAGACTGAAACATTATGTCATTTATATGAAGAGCTTGGAGTCAAATGCGGGGATACGAAGATGTACAGACTGGCCAAAGTGAGAGAGAGGAAGGTCCGTGATCTGGACCAAGTAAGGTTCATAAAAGATGAGGAAGGTAGAGTTTTGTTGGAGGAGGCACAGACTAGGCAAAGATGGCAGTCTTACTTCCATAAACTCTTCAATGAAAAGGGAGATAAGAGCATTGTGTTGGGCGATTTGGAGTACTCGGAGGGGCATCACAATTTTGGTACTATAGACGCATAAGACTGGGGGGAGGGGGATCGAAGGGGCTATCCGTAGAATGAGTAGGGGTAGAGCGACCATGCTAGACGAGGTCTCTAAATTCTGCAAGAGTGCAAGTAAGGCAGGCTTGGAATAACTCTCTAGGTTGTTTAACATCATTTTTAGGACGACGAAGATGCCTGAGGAGTGGAGGTAGAGTACGATGATTCTGCTGTATAAGACACAATAAAAACTTAGTCGACGCCTCAAATTACATCAAACAACATCAAGAACAAGAATCGCACCCCAATTCAAGCCTAAGAACTTATAACTTCCAAATTTTGAAACCAACGCCGATTCATACCAAAACAACTCCGATTAACCCCAAATTTTGCATACATGTCATAATTGACATTACAGACCTATTCCAACTTCCAGAATCGAATCTGACCCCGATATCAAAAATTCCACTCCTAGTCAAACTTCCCAAAAATCTTACAACTTTCCAACTTATGTCAATTAACGCCGAAATGACATACGAACCTCCGATCAACATCACCATACGAAGCTATTATAACCCCCAAAATCCATTCCGAAGTCGTGTTCACACTAGTCAAACTATGGTCAACTCATACGACTTAAACTTCCAATTTAGGGACTATGTGTCCTTTTTCTCTCTGAAACTCTCCTGAACTCGACACCAAGAGCCCCGACAAGTCACATAACCAAAAGTAAAATAGAGGGAGCAATAAATGGGGGATCGGGGCAAATATTCTCAAATCGAATGGCGGGGGTCGGTACACTTATAGCCTACATTAGAGTTGTCAAGGACATGTATGAGGGAGCTAAGACACGGGTAAGGACGACAGGAAGAAACTCGGAGTACTTTCCAGTTGAGATGGGGTTGCTTCAGGGATCAACACTTTGCCCGTTTTTATTTTCCTTGGCGATAGATGCATTGACGTGACACATCTAAGGAGAGGTGTCCTGGTGTATGTTGTTTGCAGATGACATAGTTCTGAATGATGAGAAGTGAGGTTGTGTTAACGAGAGGCTGGAGGTATACCCTTGAGTCTAAGGTTTCAAGTTTAGCAGGACCAAGGTGGAATATTTGGAGTGCAAGTTCAGCGAAGTTACCCAGGAAGTGGACGTGAATGCGAGGCTTGATACTCAAGTCGTTCCTATGAGAGAGAGAGAGTTTTAAGTATCTAAGGCATGTGATTCTGAGTGATGGGGAGATTGACGAGGATGTCACACATCGTATAAGAGCAGGATGGATGAACTGAAGGTTTGCTTCCGGTGTCTTATGCGATAAGAATGTGCCATTGAGACTTAAAGGTAAGTTCTACAAAGCAGTAGTTAGACCGACTATGTTATATGGGGTAGAGTGTTGGCCAGTCAAGTACTCCCATATAACACTCTATAAATTCGGACTAGGTGTGGACATGTTAAATGAGTATTAATGTTATATTTTAGACATATGAATTCCTATCGGAATTATTATGGGTGGAAATAGTCGTTTGGAATCAAGACGGAGAGTGAGGTGCATAAGATTCGATAAAATCGACTAAGTTTATGGAAGGTCTGTCTTTCAGCCTGATTTCGTGGATTTATGTTAAGACCTGGAAAAAACTCGAAACATGAAAGTTGTGTCCCTTTAAAATATCTTTCCAACGATATATTGTGGAGTCCGAACGGATCTCTGTGCAAAAACTTATGTGCATTTTACTGGACAATGCCCAGTATGCGCGCCATGTACGTGCCCAGATGGTCCCGTGCATGGCCGCACACTTGTGGCAATGATACTGCCTTGATGCGCGTCCAGGTGTGCAGGAGCGCACCCGGAGGGTCATTTTTAAAGCCCTACTTCATCCCCTACATCCCAAAACACAAAAACTTGTTCTAGAGAGGGAAGCTCTAAAGAACCTAACTCCTTAAAGGTTCCTCCACCATCCAAGGTAAGTTGTAGTGATGATCCTAAGTTTATTTCAATTTTAACACCTTATTAACATGGGTAAACCCTTCAAATTATTAGATACTCGATTGGGATATCAGTTTTGAGAGACGAAACCCTAAAACTCGAATTCAAGAGGATTGAATGTCAAAAAGCTAATATCTTCACCCTCTACTTGATTATAGTATTGGATTAATGATTATAAACTCTAGTTCATGAGATATAAGTTGATGGGTTTGATAGAAAAACATGAACGATTATGGATTTGGATTGTTGATTATTGATTAAGGGTGTTGTTTATCTTACGGATGATGAAGAATTGTATTGATTATAGCAAGTTGAGATTTTAGAATTTTCTTGGAGTATGAGAATGAGATGTTGGGTGTATAAACACCATTAATGAGGTCAATGAAGCTTTATACCCACCAAGTGTTTGATAATATGCCTTAGTGACCAAAACATGAGTATTATTGCTAATATAAGATCCTTTTGACTTGTATTGATATAGATTAAAGTTGGAAGAGTTGGCATATGTTGTATTACGCTCAAGAGCAGGAAGTTAAGATATGTGATTCTAACTCTCTATGTTTGAAAATGTTAATGATTCTCCCTACACTATATTTTTTACGATTTTACTACTTTCCTCAGAAATATAGTTCAGCCTAGTTCCTTGAATAGTTGCAGAACTTATATTATCTATCTTCATAAATCGTTCATGAATTTCATTCTGAACTTTGTGAGCTCAGTGCGTACTCAATATAGACTTGGGTTTGATGCTCATGAGTCTCAGTCTAGATTACTCATAATTTCATAAACATTTGAAGTTTCAGTTTTTATAATCAGTTCAAGAATATATATCTAAGTCTAGTCCTATTCAGTATTCCCTTATCATATAACTCAATATGATTCAGTATTTCAGCATCACATATTGCAATATGATTCTCAGTTCCTGAATTAAAATTTCTAAATGTTGAACACCTGTATTTGGGCTTGAGGCCTTAGTTTATATGCTTTATGCATATTTGGGTCTGAGGTCGTAGTTTATGCTTTATGCATGTTTGGGTCTCAGGCCGTAGTTTATGCTTTATGCATTTTGGGTCTGAGGCCGTAGGTATATATATGTATACTTCGGCCTGAGGCCGTAGCTTGTGCACATATATATTGGGCCGGAGGCCGTAGTTTATTGAGATAAACAGGTTGTTCATCATTCATAAGAGGGAATATTCATATCCTTACTTACTTTATCAATTTCAGTTATCTGTTATCAATTATCATTTATCTGTTATCAATTATCATTTATCATTTCAGTTTCAGTTTCAACGGTTATCAATTATCAATTCTCAGTTATCAGCTTAGTATAAGTTTCAACATTTAAAGTTCTTTCTTTTAGTTGCTTTACATACCGGTGCAATTCAAATATACTGACATCCCTTTCGCCCGAGGCCTACATCTCACGATGCAGGTAATGATTTACAGGTTGACGATTCAGAGCACTAGGATTCTCGTACCAGCTATTTGGTGACCCCCAGTTCTTTCAGGGCATTATCATTAGCTTACAGTCTTCAGTATTTTCAAACAGTCAGTGTTTTTCAGTGCTTCATTAGAGGATTCATAGATTAAAAAAACAGTTAGACAGGGTCACAGACTTTTCATGTTAAGCAATGTTTTCTACAAATATATTTCAGAATTATATTAGTATTTCTGCTCTTTGATTTATATCATTCAGACTTTCAATATATCATCATGTGTTAGTTTATCTTCCGTATTCAGTATGTTATGATATCACATATTAATTCAGATAGCCATTTGGTTAACTCAGTCACATGTAGTCAGGAACCGGGTGCCGTGTTATGTCCAGGCCCAGTTTGGGGCTTGAAAAAGCTTGGTTTCAGAGCCCTAGATTCAAGTATCCTAGGGAGTCTATGAATTTATGTCTAGTAGAATTCTCTTTATATGTTTGTGTCGGCAACACATATAAATGGTTAACTACCAAGACATTTAGGATTGTCTCATTTTTTTCTACTCTAGATCGTTCCATGAAGCTTAGAGCAATAAGTAATCTTCTCTTACTATCTAATTCCATACGTATCGAATGCCCAGGCGATGGGCAAGAAAAACCCAAGGTCCTATAGGATCGATCGCTTATTGGGGTATAATTATGGAGTACAGATTGGTAACAAATGGGGCTTGAGAGGATGTTGAAAATGGGACCTATTAGAGCATAACCTTACTAGAAAGTATGAAAGCAGACATTATGTTTTATGGTTATTGGTTTACCTCAGTTACCAGTTATACAGTCGTTCAATTAGCAGTTTTATGGTTATTCAGTATGCCAGTTATCAGTTATTCAGTTACCAGATCTCCAATTTTCAGTGTATCCAAATTTTGGTGACTTCTGAGTACATAGGGATGACTATGGGTGATAAAAGAAAATATAAGTAACAATGATTATAGCAAAATCTTCGCGTGTTTTAGGTCCAGATTAAGACTGAAGACTCACCGGATGGTGTAGGAAGTGATTTATCAGATAATGGTATACTCTGAAGGACAGGTTTGAGTATGGTAGTGTATCTGTTTGTGTTTTACCTCATAGAACAATTTCATTTTAATTCATGAAAATGGAGCCACAAGTTGGATGATGATAGTTCAGATGTCAGACACTAACATTGGTCACTATAGTTTTGGAAAGAAAAGAGCCTAAGGGCAAAATACCCTAGTAGTCAGAAACGTTTGTTTTTACCAAAGATGTGTTTTTCATACAACTAATACATATGAATAAGAAGATATGATGTATGAAATGAGAACCAAGAGCGGGCGATATTTAATTTTAGCGATGATGTAAGTTGTTCGAATTTAATCAAATCAGAACTAGAAAGTACCACATTAGTAAGTTACTATAAGAAGTAGCTATTATTATGAGATAAAAGATATGACAGTTACCTCATACGTTAAGTGACTAAGTATTCATCACAGATGTTTATAGTTTGGTATGATTTTGAAGTGTGTAGA
Organism: Nicotiana paniculata; assembly: GCA_005239505.1. Classification (NCBI taxonomy): domain Eukaryota; kingdom Viridiplantae; phylum Streptophyta; class Magnoliopsida; order Solanales; family Solanaceae; genus Nicotiana; species Nicotiana paniculata. The sequence continues at coordinate 7,579 of ML303049.1, forward strand.
AAGTTTGGGGTTAGATATTTAGATTTTTTAAGCCAAATGAAATTTCCCTAAGTGTGATTCATGTAAATAGTTCAAAAAAAGATAGTATGTGATCGTAGAATATGGTCAGATGGTGATGGAAGTTCGGAATAACCTTATGCTTAACTTTAGTTTTTCAAAGCAGAACAAGAAAACATGATGCTAGCAGGTGGTTAGTAAAAGAATAGTGAAGTAAGTTTTGAGTAGATACAGTGAATTAGCAATTTCAGCGGAGCTAGTAGAGTAAGATTTGATTCACTTAGCCAGGTTAACTCTAGTGAGTAGATGACAGTTTGAAATATTGAACACGTGTTAGAACCCAAAGAGTTTAAGTTAAGTCTGAAGTATAGTGACAGTGGAATAAAAAAAATCATTTGAGCAGTGAGAGAGCAAACTGCAGAAGAATAGCCTTTAAGAGTTATCAAGGGGGTTTTCCCAAGATTGACAGTGTGAGCCGAGTTAAACCGTAAAGATTGTATATGATAGTTATGAATATATTAGCTTTCCGTATATTTAAGTAATTTAGTTTTTCCTAGTAAGAAAGACTGCTCAGAAGTAAGTTGGAAGATGAGGCGTCATTGAAGTAGAGTGCAAATAATCACGCAGAAAATAAGGAAAATTGTTCGGATCCCAAAAAACGAGAAGGATCTGCAAGTATAAGACCTTAACATTTGGTCTAATGAAGAGATGTAAAAATCGTCAGTAAGTCTAGTTAGAGATTTGAAACCCGCATAGTTAGCATGAGATATAAAAATTTGAAATCATGCCAGTTATGTATCATGAGGGTAGTGCCATTGCACCAGACTCTAATCTTCAGAGTACTGGACAAAGACTTAGCCCACAATAATTCTATAAGTGTTTTCAGGAAGTATCTTAAAAAGATAATCAAGTATGAGAAGTACAACTCATGATTGAGGTAGACAATAGATCTGTAGTGAAAGAAGTTCACCGCTTAGCCAAGCTAGGAGTTTGACTTTCGGACATCGAAGATGGTAGAGTTGTTGTGCAGAGCAAGACTTGTTTCTCCTTAGTAGCCAAAGTGAAGGAGAAACGGTTTGATGATCCCTACTTGTTGCAATTAAAAGAGGGGATTCATAATAAGACAGTGGCTTTTGAACAAGCGAGAGATGATAGTACTTTAAGGTACCAAGATGGATTGTTTATTCCAGACATAGATGGACTTAGATAAGGAGGATCATGTTAGAAGTCCATAATTCCAGGTATTCTGTTCACCCAGTTTCCCGAAAGATGTATCATGATCTGAAGGAGATTTATTGGTGGAACGACATGAAAAAGAACGTCGCAAATTTAATGGCCAAGTGTCCAAATTGTCAGTAAGTGAAAGTCGAGTAGTAGAAAGTCTGGTGTTTTACCACAGAATAAACATATTCTTGAATGGAGATGGTAAATATGGACTTTATAGTAGCAGGATCATCTCGCTCATTTTGAAATCATGATTTGATTGGGTGATTGTAAATCGACTTACCAAGTTAGTACATTTCTTGCCAGTAAAGATCACATATTCAATAGAAGATTATGCCAAGTTGTACATTCAGGAAATCATCTGATTGCATGGGACTCCGTTATCCATCATTCCAAACTATGGTGCTCAGTTTTCAATGAACTTTTAGAAGACCTTTCAAAATGATTAGGCATAACAGTAAACCTCAGCATAGTTTTTCATCCTTGGAAAGATGGCCAGACAGAGCACACTATTCAGATACTTAAAGATATATCCTTGATTTTAAAGGTAATTGGGATGATCACATACCTCTCATTGAGTTTGCTTATAATAACATCTTCCATTCTAGTATCAAGATGGCACCACACGAAGCTCTGTATGGGTGAGGGTGTAGATCGCTAATTGGTTGGTTCAAAGTTAGCGAAGTAGAGTTGTTGGGACCAAATTTGGTCTATCAGACTGTGGAAAAAGTCAAGTTGATTCAAGAGCGTTTGAAAACGGCTCAGAGTTGCCAAAAGTCCTATTTGGACGTGTGGTGTAGAGACTTAGAGTTCCAAGTTGATGATCGGGTGTTTCTGAAAGTCTCACCTATGAAATGCGTTATGAGATTTGGGAAGAAGGGGAAGCTTAGTCCCCACTATATTGGGCCATATAGAGTCCTGCGAAAGATCAGACAAATGACTTATGAGTTGGAGTTGCCACCAAAATTAGCGGTTGTACACCCAATACTTCACGTGTCATGTTATGACATTCAAGTTTCCAATACTCAGATACTCATATCAGTTCAAACCTCAGATACTTATTTCAGTCCATTACTCAAATATTCGGGTCAGTTCAATATTCATATATCCATGTTAGTTCAGTATTCACGTAACTATGGCAGACCAGTATTCACGTATATATTTCATGTTATGCGCATTATAATGCAATGTGAGGCTTGTGTTATGCTATGATAGCTGGAAGGTGTTTTGGAGAAATGCTAAAGGTAACTAACCTTTTCATTCAGACCTTATATTATAATCTCCATGTCTTTCAGTATTCAGTCAGCTCAATATTCAATCAATGCAGTAGTCATTCAGTTCAGTATCTTAGTAGTTCAGTAATCATGTATTCATTCAGTTTAGTATGCAAGTGTTCATGAAAGTTCAGTGTTCACATGTTTATATTTTAAGGTCCAATGCTAGCCGTAGTTACAGTCATGACAATCATTTGAGGACGAATGATCCCAAGGGGGAGATAATGTAACACTCCATAAATTCGAACTAGGTGTGGACATGTTAAATGAGTATTAATGTTATATTTTAGACATTTCAAGTCCTATGGGGATGATTATGGGTGGAAATAGTCGTTTGGAATCAAGACGGAGAGTGAAGTGCATAAGATTCGATATATTTCAGTATTTCAACATCACATGTTGCAGTATGATTCTCAGTTTCTGAATTTAAATCCCTGAATGTTGAACACCTGTATTTGGGCCTGATGTCGTAGTTCATATGCTTTATGCATATTTGGGACTGAGGCCGTAGTTTATGCTTTATGCATGTTTGGGCCTGAGGACGTAGTTTATGTTGTATGCATTTTTGGGCTTGAGGCCATAATTATGTATACGTATACTTGGGCCTGAAGCCGTAGATTGTGCACATATATATTGGGCATGAGGTCGTAGTTTATTTAGATAAACATGTTGGTCATCATTTAGAAGAGGGAGTATTCATATCCTTACTTCCTTTATCAATTTCAGTAATCAATTATTAGTTATCAGTTATCAATTATCAATTATCATTTATAATTTCAGTTTCAGTTTCAACAATTATCAGCTTAGTATCAGTTTCGATATTTATATTTCTTTCTTTCAGTTACTTTACATGCCAGTGCAATTAAAATGTACTACGTCCCTTTTTCCCATGGCCAGCATCTCACGATGCAGGTAATGATTTACAGATTAACGATTCAGAGTGCTACGATTCTCGTACATGCTATTTGGTGACCCCTAGTTCTTTCAGGGCATTATCATTACCTACAGTCTTCAGTATTTTCAAACAGTCAGTGTTTTCAGTACTTTATTAGAGGCTTCATAAACTAAAGAAATAGTTAGACAGAGTCACATACTTTTCATGTTAAGCAATGTTTGTTACATATATATTTCAGAATTATATTAGTGTTTCCGCTTTATAATTTATATCATTCAGACTTTCAATATATCATTATGTGTTCTTTGTCTTCCGCATTCAGTATGTTATGATACCACATGTTGATTCATCTAGCCAGTTGGTTCACTCGGTCGCATGTTGTCAAGCACCGGGTGCCGTGTTACGTCCAGGCCCGGGTTCGGGGTGTGAAAATGTCCTGAAGATAAAAGTTTGTGAAATGAGAATGTTGAGATGGATGTGTAGGCATACTAGGTGTCACAATCCAATTCCATATCAGGCTATGATGGTGTCCAACCGTTCCTAGACAAGCCAACAATGAATAACTTAATGATTTTCTATTTAACGAATTTCTCACGTAGTGATTTTTCCTTTATATAAAAGATTTAGTGAAAACTGATTTAAATTAATAAATGAAAATAGCTAGAAACATTCATAACCGTAAGAACACAACCCAAAAATCACAAGTCTACTAATACGTGCCAAGATATAGTGTCACAAGTATATGGACAACTTAGTAGAATATACAAAAGATGTCTATCCTACTGTCTGAAAAAGAATAGACAGGAACAAAATAAAGGAGAGACTCTGGCATGCTGCTGAACGGCTCGGAAGGGCAGCTCACCGTGGAATCTCGAACCCAGATCAAGAATGCGCGCCGAATGGATATCCAAATGCACCTGCCTCAGATCCTGGACAGTTAAGTGCAGAAGTGTAGCGTGAGTACATAAAATAATATGTACCCAGTAAGTATCCAGTCTAACCTCGAATAAGTAATGACGAGGGGTCGACTTGACACTTCCTAAGGCTAATGATAATAAGTCTAAATTACAACTAAGCATGGATTACAATAAATATACTAAAACTCAAAAGCAAGAGATGGTAAATATACTCTTTCACAATTATTAATCCCAAATTTATCTTCCATTAAACATTGGAGCAATATCAGTTATGAGTATAAAATCCCAAGAATTTTCATGCGCAAATAATGTCGAGGTCGTACAAACCGAACCAACATAACAATATTTAAACTATGCAATGCCGAGGGTCGAACGACGCGAACCATAAATGCATTAATTTAATCTGCCGAGGAGCTCGACCTACTCCACAAATATAAAACACTTAAAGAAACACAAGTTTTTCAATAACAGTCAAGTGTTCTATTCATAACCTCAAATAAGTGAAACTTATCCCTTCGGGATTCTCTTACAATTTTTTTTTGGAATTATGATTTAAGCAATCCAATTGACAAGTAAAGGCGCAATTATTTCAAGTATGGCATGATGGCGGTCCTAGACTACCCCGACTTTAGCATAAATAGTAGCTACACACAAACTCTCGTCACTTCATACGTACGTAGCACCCCACAAATAGTCATATATATTAGTTAATTCGCCTATGGGGAAATTTCCTTCTTACAAGGTTAGAAAGGAGACTTACCTCGTCTCAAAGCTCACTTCCCGACTCAAGAACGTGCCCATACCTCCATATTTGATGCCAAACGACTCGAAACTAGTCAAATATCATATGAATTAATCAATTTATGCTCAAAATCTCATATCCCCACTGTTAAAGTGATTACTCAACCCTAAATGCAAGATTCATAAAATTCACCCCCGGGCCACATGCCCGGATTTCGGAAAATTTCGAAGAAAGTTGTTACCCATAACCTTAGGAACAATAATATATGATTTTTACTAAGTTCCATAACCATTTTCGTGGTAAAATCTCATTTTTATCAAAACCTAGGGTTTTCATCTAAACCCATGATTTCTACAAATTTTCATGTTAAAATGTACTCATAATCTATGTATCAAAATCATATTAAGTAGAAATTACTTAAATCACAGAGCTATGTCGAAATTCCCTCCTTAAAAGCTCTCAAACCGTCCAAGAATGAGAGAAAATGTGATAAAAATGGCCTAAGTCACGTATTAAATGAACCCTCACTGCCCAACAACTTCCGCACCTGCGATGCCTTGCCTGCATCTGCGGTCTCGCACCTGCGGAAAATGTCTGGCAAGTGCGCTTTTACCTCACCTAGCTTGTCTCCGCATATGCGGACAGAAGGGGCCGCTTCTCCGAGCCTAGCGCACCTGCTACCACAGCTCTCGCACCTGCGGTCACACAGAGTGCACTCAATATTCCGCATTTGTGGTTCCTGGGCTGCCCTCGATATTTCGCTTCTACAGCTCGTGGCTCGCATCTGCGAGCCCGCACCTGCGGCTCGCCAAGCGCAGGTGTGATTATAACATATCTGGGAGCTTCAGATGTTGCTCCAAGCTCCCAACTTGGTCTGAGCCTCGTCCAATCGACACTCGGGGCCCCGCACAAACATACCAACAAGTTTGAAATCATAAAACGGATTCGATCGAACTCTCAGAACGCCCGAAATAACATTAAAACTAAGAATTGCACCCTAAAACTAATTGAATCAAACTTATGAACTTCAAGTTCTTCAATTTACTCCCACTGCGCCGAAATGTACTTAAACTACTCGGATTGACACCAAATTTTGCGTGCAAGTCTTAAATGACATTACAGAACTATTTCCGATCTCGAAACTCTGTTTGGATCTCGATAACACCAAAATCCGTTTCAAACCAAATTTAAAGAACTTGAAGATTCTTCAAGAACCAACTTATGATATTAGGCGCCAAAACGCTCCCGGGTCATCCAAAACCCAAACTGAGCATATGTTCAATTTCGAAATCATCATACGAACCTATTGAAACTGTCAAATCTCGATTCCGAGGTCGTTAACTCAAAATATTGACCGAATTCAAACTCATTTCTAGACCAACTTAAGAAACCAAGTGTTCCGATTTCAACCCGAACCCTTCCAAATCTCAAATTAACCATCCACACAAGTCATAAAACAGTAAAAGCACGTACGGGGAGCCTTATTTAGGGGAACAGAGTTCTAGAAAGTAATATGACCGGTCAGATCGTTACTCTAGGTTAGATAGAATTAATAATGAAGTTATTAGGGACAAGGTGGAAGTGTCCCCATTGGAGGATAAGATGCGAGAGGCGATGCTTCGGACATGTTAAAAGGAGAATCACAGATGCCTCAGTCAGGAGGTGTGAGAGATTATCCTTGGGGGGGGGGGGGGGGGGGTCATATGAGGAGTAGAGGTAGGCTAAAGAAGCCTTGGGGAGAGGTGATCAAGCGGGACATGACGCAGCTTGAACTAACCGAAAACATGCCCTTGATAGGAGGGTGTGGATGTTGAGGATTATGGTAGAAGATTAGTAGGCAGTCGAGTATTTCCCCTTGTCTTCTTGTTTTCGTAGTATTAATGTTAGTATATTATTAGTGTATCCTTAGATGGCTATTACTACATATTTTGTATTGTATTACTTGTTATCAGTGCTTCTTTCATCTTGTATCTTGCTATCGTAGTCTCACTTTTCTAACTATCTTGTACTGTCATTACTTGATATCAGTGCTTCTTTCATCTTTTCTTTAGCTGAGGATCTATCGGAAATAGCATCTCTGCCCGTCCAGGGTAGGGGCGAGGCTGTATACATCTCACTTTCCCCATAACCCACTTGTGAGAATACACTAGGTCGTTGTTGTTGTTGTAGGTAAAGTTTCATTAAACAATATTTAAAAAATTAGACAGTAAATTCGACTTTGAGCATAATTTCACAAAAATAATATACTAAATCGGTAATGATTAATGTTAAAAAATAATAAATAGTTGGAAATACCTATGATATGATTTACGTATTCTTATTGTAATTTTAAAGATTTGTCTCCTAATTAAATAGAAAATACTTTATCTAATAAATAGATTAAAATTAATAAATTTGACGCATAAATTGAACTGCAAATTTGGTCGTTTACCAGTTCAACATTGTTATATAGGTGTCTTATGATTTTGATTGATAAGCGAATAATAAAGTGCATACCTAGTAATAATTATTATGGACTGATTTATTTGGTCATTGTATACCAATGAAAAACTTCATCTTTAGTTAAAATTTTAAGATGCCTGTAAAATAAACCCGATCACCACCTTTATGTGAAAAAAATTACTAGTGAAAATATTGCACTGAGTATTTATGTATGATTTTAAATGCAACTGTAATCATTAAGTTATAAGTAATGTTTAATAACAAAAATGCTAGCAAACTATTTAAAATGTATTATCCTTCTAGTCTTCATCGAACATTTCTTAAATTTGGTAATGTTTTATTTCCAGTAACTTTCCATTTTTCTAGTCTTAGCAATTTGGTTTGTCAATACTATACTTTAGCCATAGAAATTTAGAGAAAAAGTAAATGTAAAATGAATCAAATCTTTCACCTTCATTGGCTCAAGTGAAGAGAATTTGGGCAAAGGAAATAGGTGTAATCATTTTCGTTTTTCACTTTACACCAAAAGTCATAATTAGAGTTGATAATTTACACCTTCACATGTAAGAATTTTAGGAGTATATATATATATATATATATATATATATGCGGGCGGGAGGTTGTGGGAGTATATCCCACGGGAAGATCGTATAAGTGTGACGTGTTAGTCATTTGATTGTTAGAGATTGAAATCACGTATGGAGATTTTGGTATTGTCACCGATGGGACATGTTATGACTGAGAGGCGCTCTATCTCTTGGTTGCGGACTATGGAAGTTTGTTTCAGATTTGACGACTGCTCGTATGTGTCATGAATAACGTCATTATGGATCCTTGAAAGGTTATTGGCCCAGTATGGGACGATCAGAATCAGCTTGAAGTCCGTTAGTAGACCTAGTGTGAACGTATGCTCTACATCAGGTCAGATATGTTCATTCACCATAGCATTGTTTATGGAGGAGTCTTCGGGTGTTGGATGTTATTTCTGTTGTCAGCTATTCTATGTAATACTCGATTATGCCGCGTGAATTGTGAGACGACTTGATTATTCACACGTGTATTGTGATGTCGTGTAGCATGTAGTGTAATATGATCAAGATGGCTCTCGAGATGCAGGTCATTATGGTACCTTAGTCGTGCTTGGCATTTTGTAGCGCATGGCGCTATCTGTCTCTCAGGGTTGTATTTATGCACTTGACGTACTTGTGGCTGATATTCGAATATTTCATAGGTATGACCATTATGTCTTGATGGGTATTTCCTTATTTATTTTTATGTGTGGATCGCGTGGCACGCTGTGACGAGTATGTTGTTTGGATCTGGGCTGGAATGGTGTCATGTTTGGATCTGGTTGCATGCAACAACAATGTCATGTGTGGATCGAGTTGCACACCGCAATAGTGAGATGTTGAGTACAGTCCCTTATATTTATTTGTGTGCCTTGTTTCTCATTCTCTAAGGTAGGTTCATACCATCTATTTGGCCATTTTATTCGTTACGCGGGCTGGATAGTTCGTTGGCGGAGTTCGTTCTTTCTTATGGGTCATATTTGAGTGGTGGCTTGTTGGCGTATTGATAGTGTCGTATGAGTTTTAAACGGTGTTTGAGGCAGCTTATTGCCCGAGCAACTATTACTGCGTGAGACAAGGTTATTGGACCTGAGATCAGTGCGATCGGATTTATTTAAGGTACATTAAAGAGAAAATGTCATTATTCAGTTCAGAATGAGGCAGTGGTTCTTTCACACGGAGAGACTTCCTGAGTGGTTGATGTGGCAGGTGATTATGAGTTTTTACACATCTCTTTCTTCGTGCCAGTATTGCGAGAGTTGGAACAGGGCTTATATGTATTATGAGGTGTACTACGGGCTTCAGGTTAGTGAATTTGCAGCTTCTACAGTTGGGAGGTTAGTGAACAGTGGGTTGAGATTGATATGGTGTTTGTATGTTAGAATCAGGCCTCGTAGAGAATTTCGGGTATTGAAATTTGGTTCTAAGGCTTGTGGGCTAAGGTACCAGGAAGGATATTCAGTGTGGCTCGAGAAAATGTGCTCACATGAGTTGTGGTGGTACATGTAGGTGCACCAGGTGTTAAACAGCGATCTTGGGAAACTTCGGAGCAGTTCTTGGCACCTTCAGGGACGAACGTATGTTTAAGTAGCGGAGAATGTAACTACTCGACCGGTCGTTTTGAGCTCTAACGCGTCGTTCGACAGTTTGATGCCGTGAGTAGCTTCACTTCATGTTTTATGACTTGTACATGTGGTCGAAATTTGATTTCGGGAAATTCAGAGTTGATTCAGAAGGAAATTTGCAATTCAGAAGCTTTAAGTTGGAAGAGTTGACCAAGGTTTGATTTTTGAGTAAACGACCTCAGAATCAGGATTTGAAGGTTCCAATAGATTTTTATGAGTATCGGACGGTCTGGGAGCATTTCGACGTTTATTGTGGAAAGCCGACATTTTGGAAGTTTAAGAATTTCTTAAGTTTGGTTTGAAGTGAATTTTGATGTTGGCGATGCTCGTTTGGGGTTTCGAGCCTTAAATTAGGTTCGTATCGGGATTTGTGACTTGCACATAAAGTTTGGCGTCATCCCAAAATACATAAGTGTAACTTGAAAGGGTCCCGGGGGCCTTGGGGGCCTCGGGATGGTTTCAGAACATTTTCTTTTGTTTTGTGATTGCTGGTTTCTGGTGTCAAGGGAGCTCATCACGATCGTGTAAATTGGCTCGCGATCACATAGTGTTGATTGAGAGCTATGTGAAGTTGTTCTTCGCGGTAACATACAGTGGCTCGCGATCACGTAATTTGTGTAAAAGGTTCATCACGTTGCATGGAGAGGATCACGAACGCAAATTGTTGGCATGGTGGCCTTGTCTGAAGGATATCTCTTCGCAGTCGTATGGGTAAGTCCGCGATCGTGTACGCGTTCGCGGAGACGAGGTCGCGTTCACGATGGTTTGACAGGGTGTGCTTCGTGATCACGTCGCCTGCCGCGTAGTGTGATTTTTGGGCGATCTTGGTTTAGCCTTCGTGATCGCGAGGGACTTTCCGCGATCGCGAAGAGGAAGGACCTGGGCAGAACAAGGATTTAATTCGGGATTTATCTCATTTCTCCCATTTTTCACTTGGGTTGGCCGACTTTGGGAGCTCTTAGAGGGGGGATTTTCATCATCTATTGCAAGGTATGTGATTCCTACCGATTGTGAGTCAAATAATTGGATTATATGTAGATTTTTACATGGAATTATGAATAAATTATATATTTGACTTCGTGGCGTTGTTCGTAAAGTTTATCTTCAAAATTGTTTGAAATTCGGGTACGTGGACCCGAGGGTTGACTTGTTGACTTTTCAAGCGGAGTTGAGAATTGTTATAAATTAATTAATTATGAGTTTTGGAGTATATTTTTTATTGGTTTGTATGTTGTTTGACTAGTGTCGGATCATTTGGCTTTGAATTGAGGTGTTAGAGAGGCGTTGGAGCCGGTTATGGAACTTCGGAGCGAGTTAAGTCTCATGTCTAACCTTGTGAGGGAAAACCTATCCGTAGGTGATATATTTGATATGTGCTACTTGTTGTGGGGTCTACGTACGTACAAAGTGACGAGATCCATACGTAGCTAGATTCATGGTATATCCGGGTATATGTAGGCATTTATTATGTTATTACTTGCACCATTTGAACTTAATTTGCTAGTTTAAATTGCTTGAATAAATAAGTAAGAATTTGGCTTAAGATTATGCTATTACTTGCACCCTGAATTTATATTTTTTTATGGGCTTACCTTGAAGTTGTAAATGCATAATTTGCAAATTCAAAGAGTTTCCCTATTCTTGTGGATCGGGCGAACGCCTCGGCAATATTTATAAATATTAAGGGATGCATCCATGGATCGGTCCGTACGACATCGGCAGTGTATGTACACAATTATATGGATCGAGCTGAACGACCTCATCATAATTCGTGCGTAAAATCGCCAAGTGCCCGAATACCCACGAGATTACCCTCTTACTTAAACTTGAAAATTATGTAACATTCTCTTTATGACCTGAGATCAGATATTTAATTGATGGTTTCTATTTATTGAGGTAGCATGTGGCCTTTGGGGGCATTTTAACTGATAATATTTGTTAACGGATTTCGTTATCTACTGTTCCTTATTCTATTGGTCATGTTGTATTCCATGCCTATTTGTGATCCCTGCATTTTATTTATTAGACCGCTAGTAAGTGTCGATGTCGACCCCTCGTCACTACTTCTCCAAGGTTAGGCTAGATACTTACCGGGTACATGTTGATTTACGTACTCATGCTACACTTACGCACTAAACGTGCAGGATCTGACGGGTTCCTTTGATGGTCGTCTTGGCGCGTAAGCGTAGCTGCTGAGGAGACTTTATGATGAGTTTTATTTTATGCTACGCACTGCAACCCTCAGAGTTTCCATCTTATGTATTTATCCTGTCTATTTCATATTCCAGGCAGGTGTAGTAGTATTATTGTACCCCGATGTTCATGCACTTGTGACACTGGATTTTGGGATGTTCTAGAATTGGTTTGTGGTTTTCTTAGCATTGACATACTTTTAATATTTATTCTATTTAAATTGTAAGTTTTCATGATTTTAATATGCTAGACTCTTTATTTAATAAAATTCACGATTTGAAAATAATAGAAGGAATAATTAAGTTGCTAGTTCACCGTTGGCTTGTTTAGCGCTGACATTGGGTGCCATCACACTCTATAGTGGGCGTTGAGCCATCAGGCAAGTATTTATACACACACACACACACACACACACACACACACATATATATATATATATACATATACGTACTTGCTATATATGTGTGCGCATGCGTGCGCTAGTGAATCATGGAAGATAGCAAGTATATGATGAAAAAGTCAAGTTGCGGGTAAGACGATCCGCACCTGATAAATAAAATAGGCAAATGATTAGGAAATAAATATAGCTGGGTAATTCAAGGGTGTTGAAAGAATTGCCAGACCCTTTTAAAATAAGTATCATCACTTAGCATCTTTCAACTTGAGCTTGCATAAATATTCTTTATTTATTCTTTTTCTTCTTCGGAATCGATTTTTCTCTAGTTGTAATTTCTCCACTTCCGCAAGTTGGGCTTGAATGTCTTACACGTTTCCTTTTGTCAATTTAAGGGACAAAATTTACTTAGTTAAGTAAAACCTTTAACCAAGGTTAAACTTAGTTAAGTAAAACCTTTAACCAAGGTTAATAATTCTCTCTCCTCTCCTTTCTCTATCCTCAGTTGTGAGACAACAATTAAAGCCGTCATCATACCCCAAATTCTCCTCTCTTCTCTCAAGATAAAGAGAGAAACAAGATGCAAAAAAATGTAAATGCTTAATCTCTAGTTCTCCTTCCAAAGCTCTTTTCCACCATCGATTTAGAATCCCTTGTTATAAACCTTGATTAAAGGTTTTAGTTAACTAATTATATCTTGTCCCTTAAATTAATAAGAGAATACGTGTAAGATATTCAAGGCTCGACTTTGGGAAACTGGAGAGCTTGTAACTGGAGAGGAGCATACTCTTTCTTTTTCTTCTTTCTTTTTTTCTTTTGCAAAATTTTCAGAAACTATATATATATATATATATCAAACTCATTTATGATACTGAGCTAGAGTTAGTGAATCAACAAAATTATAAATATTTTAAGAAAAAAGCTGAAGTAATAAAATAAGACTTGACAAACGGATTATGTATGCTTAAAAAAAGTTCAACATTTGGTGATCTAAATAATTATGTACAGACTTCGCCTTGGAAATAAAAATGATAAATCGCATTCGCTATGCTACTTTACATAGCATTCTGTTGAGAGTAGTAGTAACACAAGTGATATGATTAGTGATGTAACTTAATTCGACCATAGTTTAGCTAATTGCAGTTAATAGTTAGTTAGAAAAGTTATACGTGTATATAAGAAGCCATTTCATTGTACAGTGAAGAACTTAACAAAAATGTAGAATTCTTTTCTTCCCCAATGTTCTCTCCTCTGTTCTTAGCTTCCAAATTTCATTCCATTTCACAATTTTAACATGGTATCATAGCAAATCACTGAGCGATTCTAGGGATTTCTTTGCAAAGTCGAAGCAAATCGAGAGAATCAACTTCAATTTTCTTCAATCTCTGTCAAAATTGGGAACGGGAATTTTGTGATCGGAACCCTAATTCTGCTTCAATTGAGTAATTATGAGTGAATTTCTTTAATCTTCATGGCGATCAATGATATTCCGGCGATAGCATCAACACAACAACACCGACTGGAACTATTCTCGACCACAATCACCCACTCTACTTGCATCCATCTGATGGACCAGGTCCATTGTCGATTGGTTTATTACTAATTGGAATGGAAAAATACACGTTGTAGAATCGAGCTATGAAAGTATCTCTTTTAGTAAAGAACAAACTCTGTTTAGTAGACGGTACCACCTCGAAAAGTGATTTTGGACCAGGATTAGCTCATCAGTGGATTGTTGCAATGCTATTGTTACTTCGTGGCTGATGAGTAATGTCAATTCACAACTTCTTATTGGTGTTCTGTTCTCAAAAAATGCTCAAACTGTTTGGACACAACTTAAGGAACGATTTGACAAAGTAAATGCTTCGAGGCTTTATTACTCTCACAAAGAAATTTTTACCTCTACACATGGGATATCATTTGTTTCCGTCTATTTTACAAAATTAACTGACCTATGGGTTGAGTATGATGAAATATTACCACCACCTCCTGTTAAGCATTATGTTAAACAGTTAGAATTTCAAAGGTTATTGCAGTTCTTAATGGGGTTGAATGACAATTTTGAGTAAGCTAGAGGTCAGATTTTGATGATGTCTAATGTCCTTTCCATTAACCAAGCATATGCTATGATAGTTCAAGATGAAAGCAGAAGAATAATTTCGGGTAACCACTTCAACACACATACAGGACAGATTGAGTCCACTGATGTTCACCACACAATCAGGGAATAAGCCAAGGAATAATTTTGGTGTAGAATGTGAGTATTGTCACCAGAAGGGGCATACAAAGGCAAGCTGCTATAGGTTGATGAAGTGTGAATTGTGTAACAAACCAGGTCATTCGAAGAAGAATTTCTATAAAATAGTGGGCTATCCATCTGACTGTAAGCCTAAGAGAAGAGCTAATGCGGCGCAGATAGAAAGCAATGTCTCACATGAAGCAAAGAAAGGAGTTCCAGCACACATTTTTAAACATGAACAATACTCTGAGATTCTGCAGCTATTGAACAAAAGCTCAATTGGTGAATCAAGTGGTACTATGGCAGCAATGTCAGTTACTTTTCTTTACAATAATATTAAAATTCCTAAGTGGATTGTGGACACAGGAGCTACAAACCACATGATAGGAAATAAAGATTTACTGCACCCTGGAACACAAACAGAAAATGCAGGTCAGGTTCAACTGCCAATAGGGGACTCTGCCAAAATTACTCACATAGGGGATTGTCAATTGTCAGGAGGTGACACTATTAAGAATGTTCTATGTGTTCCTGCCTTTAAGTTAAATCTTTTGTCTGTCTCCAAGGTGACAAAAGACCTGAACTTTTTTGCTTCCTTCTTCCCTACATTTTGTCTTTCAGAACCTTTTTGTCTGGGAGGGTGAATGAGATTGGTAGGGAGGAAGATGGGCTTACACCATGACCTCAGTAGATTCACACAACATGTTGCATCCTTGCAAAGCTTTTGCAGTTATCAAACAAGAAGATCCAGATACATGGCACAAGAGAATGGGTCATGTAACTCTGCCAGTTCTTAGGAAACTACAATGTTTCAGAAATAGTATAGACTTAATAATTCTCATAGATGTGAGATTTGCCCCTTGGAAAGGCAAACTAGAATGCCATTTACAATAAGTACTACTAGAAGTATTGAAGCTTTTCAACTAATTCAAATGGATGTTTAGGGACCCTACAAGGTTGCTACCTATAATGGAATAAATCTTTTTTTTACACTAGTGGATGATTACACTAGATGGAGTTGGACTATTCTGTTGAGACTGAAATTTGATGTAGTATTCATCCTTAAAAATTTCCTTACTATGATTAAAACTCAATTTGGCAAGTCTGTCAAGATGTTTAGGTCAGATGGAAGTGAATTTTCAATACTCATTTTAGAGAACTGTTTCAGTTACATGAGATCTTACATCAAAATTCATGTCCTTACACACCCCGACAGAATGGGGTAGTAGAGAGAAGACACAGACATATTTTAAAAATTGCAAAGGCTATCAGATTCCAAGGTCATCTACCAACTAGATTTTGGGGAGATTGTATTGAGACAACTGTATATCTTATCAACAGAGTGACATCCATTGTCCTTGGTAATAAATCACCCTTTGAATTGTTGTATCACAAACAACCTTCGCTATCTCATCTGAGGATCATAGGATGCTTGTGTTTTGCTTCATTACTACCTAAAACTGACAAGTTTGGACCTCGAGCTATGAAGTGTGTGTTATTGGGATATGCAACACTTCAGAAAGGATACAAGCTACTTGATCTTGAGCATAATGTGGTTTTTATCAGCAGAGATCTAAACTTCTTTGAGGATGCATTTCCCTTTCAGAATCCAGATGTGGGGACTGACCAATCCTTTTCTAGATAATTTGGATATAAGAGCATTCCACGACCATAGTAATGCAGATCATGAAAATTACATTCCTCCTGCATAAGCTCCTTGATGCGAGATTAAATTGCATAGTCTAGCATGTGATATACCTTACATTTGAGGTGCTTTAATG
>ML303050.1:0-16266 GCA_005239505.1 Nicotiana paniculata
ATGGTACGAACGATTATCAAAATTCCTGCTAGAACATGGGTACAAACGAGGAAAAATTTACAGCACCTTATTTTTAAAGGAAAAGGGTAAGGATCTTTTGGTTGTGCAAATATACGTGGATGATATTATATTTGGGGAGACTTCTAAAAAGTTGAGCAAGGAATTTTCTATGCTTATGGGGAGTGAGTTTGAGATGAGTATGATGGGTGAGCTAAACTTCTTCTTAGGCTTGCAAATCAAACAAAACTAAAATGGAACAATGATCCATCAACAAAAGTATTTGAAAGAATTGCTCAAGAAATTTAAAATGGAAGACTCAAAGGAAATAGACACCCCCATAGCCACAACTACAAAATTAGATGTGGATGAACCTAGTTCATCCATTGATCAGAAGCTATATAGAGGGATGATTGGGTCTCTATTATATCTCATTGCCAGCAGACCTGATATTTTGTTCAGTGTAGGACTGTGTGCTAGGTTTCAGGCAAATCCAAAGAAATCCCACCTCACTGCAGTGAAGAGCATTTTGAGATATTTGAAAGGCACCACTGATTTGTGCCTTTGGTATCCTAAAGGTAGTAATTTTGACCTTGTGGGATATGTTGATGCTGATTATGCAGGTTTCCTGGTTGACATGAAAATTACTTCAGGTATGGCTCACTTTCTGGGATCATGCCTTGTGTCTTGGTCTACCAAGAAATAAAATTCAGTAGCCTTGTCTACTGTTGAGGCTGAATATGTGGCTGCAGCCTCTTGCTGTGCTCAGTTGCTATGGATCAAGCAACAACTCATGGACTTTGGTATAGATGTGGGATGCATTCNGAAAAAAAAAAGAAATTTTTTTTGGCTAGAAACACTAACATAGATAATCAACCAGTCTAATCATTGATCAGCATCATGACTTTACTGTCATACTCTCTTGCCATGTATTAATATGATTCCCTGGTTGCTAATGATGTTTCTCTATCTTTGTAAATTGAGGCAAAATAAGGACTTTAAGACGATGAACCTGGTTCATCTGATTGACAAGGTACGTGCTCATCTCCATACAATTATTGAATTAATTACAGTCACACATGAGGAGGATTCTATCTATATTTGGTTCATTTCAAATTCTTTGTACTAATCCCTAAATGAACCCGTTCCAAGAAGTCCCATCAGTACTCAATTAGCCTAGAGGTAGGGAACTCTTAACTTTCTAATCAATGACACTCCTACAACTATTAGACTCCCACTTGACTAAAAATTTTGCCCATTGTAAAATTAATAGCCTCATCTTATAAAATACCATCATTACCTCCCTTCTTAATAACCTACTAAGTCGAAACCAAGATCGTTGTTCTTCTAATCAAAACTTATCACTTTTATTTTCTTCCTAACAACACTCGTAATCATGTCTTCACCTATACCTGCTTCTTCTTCTTCATCGCCAAATCGTGATTATGATGGAGGTCTTTATGAATCAGATTCAAATTCTCCATCTGTATACAGTTCTCAATCTTCAGAAAAAACCTCAACCCCTAAAAAACCTCCTATTCTAGAACCCATATCTAACCCTAACCCAGCCCCTCGTGGTCGTCGTGTAATAGTTCTTGCCAGAAAATCAGTGGCTTCTAGGTCCCGTGCAAGATTCTTGGAGGCAATTGTGCAGGATGAAAAGGATAATAATTATGAATCATCAAGTGAATCTTTTAAATCAGACAATGAGGAGGAAGCACCTGGTTCATCAAACTCTGAACAAGGTAATCTTGATGCTATTTCTGAATCTGTTAATGCTGAGAACAAGTTTGTTCTGGTTGGGTCGGTAGTTGATGTTGAAGTGCCGAGTAGGCGAAGAAAATTGGGAAAAGGTAAATTTCTTGAGAGAGAGGGGTTTGGGGAGGATGGTACCACATTGGCTATCTACGGTCTCATTCCTGAGAAGGTTGGGGAAGATTTCACAGAGTTAGGGGAAGTGTAGTCGAGGAAGCAGCGGCAGGTTTAGCAAGCTTGAAGAAAGGAGAAGATCAACCTTTTTCATCTGGGGACGAGACGTTGGCTGATAGGCTAAGGAAAATGGGGGAGTCATATAACCCCAAGAAAAGGAGGACTCAGAAGTCCAAGAAGGCTACTAACCCAGTTCCTTCTAAGAAGAGGAAAGCTTTTGTAGGTGCTGATGCTCCTGTTCCTAAGGTGCGTGCTACACGTAGTGCTGTGAGAGATGAAGAAGAACTGTTTGAGAAGGCTCTGCTAGAGAGCAAGAAAAGAGAGCTGCAAAGGGAAAGGCTAAAGTAGGAGAGCCTGTGGAGACTGTTGAGGTTGAAGAGGATACGATGGACCTGGTCCATCATGAGGAGAAGATTGCTCCTGTTGTGGTTGCGGCACCAAAATAAAAAAGGGCTTAGGCTTCTTCAAAGAAGTCAGCTACAGTGTCTGCCACACCTACAAGAACTGTTAAAAGGACCAGGTCCAAGGCAAGAAAAGTAATGTCGTTGAGAAAGATGATGATAAAGAGTGGAGTGGAGAAGATGAGGGGGAAGTTGGTGAGGTGACTGACAGAATCACCTTGTTTGGAAAAAGAACAATTCTGAAGGGAAAGTTGTTGAAGGATCTCGAGGAACCTGGGATGCGATACCTGCTGGACACATTGGATGTTCAGGGGTGGAAGAACATGGTCCTTCACATGGAAGGAAGGTTGGCTAGAGCTGAACTGGTGGAGTTCATGGGTAATGCAGTGTTTCAAGGAAGGCAGGGTCACTACCACAATCAAAGAAATTCAAGTATCATTTGATGCTAAAGAGCTAGGAGAAATTCTGCACATTCCTGCTGAGGGCTACGAAGATTACACTAGGAAAAGATGGCATAGTTTGGATGGGATGGCCTCATCAATCAACATTACCAGATTCTACAGTGACAATGAAAGGGAAATTGAACCCCGGCCAGTCTACAAAAGTGAAATGAAGCCAGAGCACAAGTTTCTCTTCGAGTTTGTCATCAAGTTCTTGTTGCCAATACATGAATGAAGGCACATAGCCAACTATATGGATCTGGCCTTGATGAAGTGTTTATATAAGGGAAAGTAGATCAACTGGCCACCCTTTATCATCCAACTCTTGGACAGAGTTGTGAATGGAACAAAAGCACATGCAATCCCATATGGCTTTATTCTGACAGTTATGCTTGCTCATTTTGATATTCCTGTGAAAAAGGCTGAGATGGCTACTGCCAAGGACTATTTTGGGAAGGAGACTTTTCTGACTTGCGATTATAATGTCAATGTTCCGGCAGATGAACCTGGTTCATCTAGGAAGCAGCCTGTCAACAACAAAGTCAGAACTCCAGTGCAGGAAAGCGAGATCAAGGATATGGAGATCCTTCGTTTGAAATCTCATTTGATTGAGGTTGAAGATGAGCGGGATGCTCTCAGGGATGAATTAGCAAAAGAGAAGGAAAAGAACGAGGGTGTTCTTAACCATATGCTTTCTCTTCTACAAACCAAGACCACAACCTCCTCTGCACCTTTCCATCCTTAAGCTGTCTAGAGCTACCAAAAACCCTCTTTGACCAGTTGTTCTGTTTCTGTTATTTTTATTCTGTCTTGCTAATGGTTATGGCTGTTTTTGTTTTTTTTGTATGGTGTTTGATGTCCGTTCCTAATCAATGGATTTTTGATGTTTTGTTATTGACTTGTCTCAATTTCTTAAATAGCTTACATTTATTGGTTTCTTATGATGATTAATCATATTTGCACCTGCAGTTGCCTTAATGACCATGAGTAATTGTTAACAGCACTGGTAAGTTTATCATTTTGCAAACTCTTCGATGATGCCAAAAGGGGGAAGACATGTGCTTTTATATTTCAAGTGATATTTATAACCTAACAATGAACGTGGTTTTTCTATGATAAATGCTTAAAAAACATACAAAGTGTTTGAAGTGTATACAGGGAGAAGCACAAAGTTTGTCATCATCAAAAAGGAGGAATTTGTTGACCCAAGTCACTGCATAGTTTTGAAGATTGACAAATGTCTGACCAGTTGAACCAGGTCCATCAGAGCACACATACTTGACCTGACGCGTTGGCACATGAACCGTATATGCATAGGAGATGAATGCGATTGTGAAGTATCAATGAACAAAGAGAGTGTCTCCTAATGCGAAAAGGTTGCAAATTGATAAGAGAATAGAAGTTGAACTCAGCAAGGACAGTAACGAAGGAAGGAAATTGAGATTAATACGAACTCTTTCTCCCAGGAAGAGTTGTAACAGAACTGAATGACAAACTCAACAACTGACTCTATAAATAATTGAAGTATTCTTGCTTGAATCTCTAACGCACAATAGCAGAAATTTATCAAGAATTGAAAGCAAAATTCCCAGAGACTTTACAAGCAGAATTACTGTGCGATACAAAGGCTACAGACCAGCTAGAAGAACCAGTTCCATCTGTTTGTCATTGAGTCTAGTTGGTTGTAGTAGGCGATTTAATATTGTATCTTTTCAGCTTTCATAGAAGCAATTGTAATAGGTACACATTGTTCAAGCTAGAGTTAACTTGAAGCTTGTAGAAATTATCTAGAGGCTAGTTACTACGAAGGTATTAGAGTTAGTCCTAGGATTACAAAAGAGTTTATTTTGTAAGTCCGTTTGGCTCAGAGTTTTAGTGAAGAGTTTGAGCGAATCCTACTGAGGAGTAGGTCCTAGTTTTTTTCACCTTTTGAGCCAGGTGTTTTCCACGTAAAAATCTCTGTGTTTTTACTTTACTGATTTTATTATTCCGCAACAGTAGAAGTTGGAACACCAAGAAGAACCACGTTCTTCTAGAGAGACAGCACTCAAAAAATTGGATACCACACAAATTAGCATATCTTCTTGTGTGGTATTGATGCCTAAAACATCAAAATAAAACAGTGTTGAACGAAAATAACAGCAAAATAGGGGAAATGCAAGAGGACTCCAAGGTCTACAGACGCCAGCAGATCTACCTCGAGTCTCCACAAGAAAATCCGAGCTGAAACGCCTCGTGGACAGCTGGGACCATTACAAAAATCTGCACAAGAAGTGCAGAGTGTAGTATGCGTACAACCGAACTCATGTACTTTGTAGGTGTCTATCCTAACCTCGGTGAGGTAGTGACTAGACTAAGACAAGACACCCACGTAAAATAGAATTGTACAGATAATATTATACGTACAACACAACAACAAATAAAAGCTAAACATGTGATTTTAGGAGGGGACATGTGAAAGAGGTACAAGATACGATAAATACCACAGGGAATGATAACAAGAAATAGTCAATAAACCTTTAACCAGTAAAAATAACAAACATAATAAACAAAGCTACATGTCATCACCCTTCGTGCTTTTACTCTACACCTCACTATGAAACAATAATATCGGCACGGCATCACTCTTCGTTCTTTTACTCTCAACCTCACTATGAATCAATAATAACGACACGACATCACCTTTCGTGCTTTTATTCTCTCTCATGATTTTAACACTCTCACATGGCACAACATCACCCCTCGTGCATTAACACTCTTCCTTACCATATAACAATGAACATAAACAAAAGGGAGACAGAATAACCAAGAACAATCCTCACATCAACAATGTTTACACAATATACACCTCAACTTTGGACAATAATACTTAATTATCTCAACTAGCTCATAAATATGAAAAGGGCGATCAATTTAGTAACCAACTAGCCTAAGCATGGATATCATGATCAAAGAAAGAAAGAAATTACAAGAAACAAGTCTCGTCCGAATGCTTTTACCCAACAATAACGCATAAGTGCTCTTCACCTCACATATACGTCGTACCCAACCTCTAATCATGTAGCAAATAGGCAAACAAGTCCTACCCCCTCAAGTCAACGTTATCCATGACACTTACCTCGCTCCAAAGACCAACTCAAGGCTCAACCACGGCTTTGTCTTCCGAATAAGCCTATGAACCAACCAAATCTAGCAAATTATCAACCAAACAATTAAAAATAAGCCTTAATAACTACCCACAAATGAAAAAGGTACAATTTAGGTTATTATTTAAAAGTTAACAAAAGTCAACTCCCGAGCCCGCTTGTCCAAACCTGAAATTTGGACCAAAACTCGATTACACATTGACCCCCGAGTTTGGTTATCTAATTTATTTCGAAATCCGACCTCAATTTGAGGTCAAAATTCTAATTTTACAAAAATCCCTAATTCTACACAAACCCCCAATTTCCGCCATGAAAATACTAGTTTTAGGTTGAAATCTTATGAAATGAAATGAAAGATTGAAAGAAAATATGTTAGAATCACTTACCAATGAATTGGGGAAGAAGGGCTCTTGGAAAAATAGTCTCTAGGGTTTTCTCTTTTTGCAAAATTTGAAGAATGAGAGAAAATTTCGTCTAAATCATACTTGACCAGTCGCAGATGTCGCAATTGTGACCGGATTGCGAACCCCACAAATGTGAAGTCCCACATTTTCTGCTATCATCGCAATTGCGATGATTTGTTTGAAATTGCAAATAATGGCCATCCCGTAGATGTGACCATTTGATCACAAATGCAATCACTGTCCCCCCAGCCCCACTTCGCAATTATGAAGGATTTGTCGCAAAAGCAAATTATATAGTGCCCAACTACTCTTCACAATTGTGAGGAAATAGCTCGCAAACATAAACCTAACAGAGATCGCAAATATGAAGTCTGACCTCACAATTGCGAGGTTTGAGGCCTGCACCAGAACTGAAGCACACCAGCACTTTCCTAAGTCTAAAACTCACTTTGTGGCCTATCCAAAACTCAACCGATCCCTTAGGGCTCCAAATCAAACATGCCCTATCCAAAAATATCATACGAACTTGCTCGCGCGATCAAATCGCCAAAATAACACCGAGAACTATGAATTAGACACCAAATCAAATGAAATTTTCAAGAAAATTTAGAACTTCTATTTTAACAACCGGGCGTGTGAATCACGTCAAACCAACTCTATTTCTCACAAAATTAGACAGACAAGTCATAAATATAGTAATGAACCTATACCAGGTTCCGGAACCAAAATACAGACCCAGTATTAGCAAAGTCAAACATTGGTCAAACCTTTTAAGTCATTAAGCCTTTAAACTTCAATTTTTCAGCAAAATACGAAAACTCGAGCTATGGACCTGAGAATTCGAATCCGGGCATACGCCTAATTCTCAAATCAAGATACAGACCCACATGGACCATCAAAACATCGATTCCAGTTCATTTTCTCAAAACATTGATCGAAGTAAACTCAAATAGATTTTAAAGGCAAAATCTCATATTTTATAAATTTTTATCATAAAAGCATTCTAGAAAAATATCCGGACTGTGCACCCAAATCGAGGAAGGCTAAAATGAGATATTGGAGGCTTTGAAACACTGAATTAAGGTCTAAAACTCTGGATGACCTATCGGGTCATCACATTCTCCATCTCTAAAACAACTGTTCCTCCTCGGACGGATATAGAAAAGTACCTAGGCCGCTGAAAAAGTATGGATATCTACTCCGCATATATGACTCGGAATCCCAAGTAGCTGCTTCGACCGGCTGACCTCTCCACTATACTCGAGTTGAACGATAACTCTTAGACCTCAACTATCGAACTTGCCAGGCTAGAATATCCACAGGCTCTTCCTCGTAAGTCAAATCATTGTCCAATAAAACTTGGTGGCAATGCGAGCCTTTAAGCCACCTCACCCACTCTCTCCAGAATCTCGAAGGGTTTGATATACCTAAGGCTCAACTTTCCCTTCTTTCCGAACCTCATCACACCCTTCATGGGTGAAACCCGAAGCAATGCCCTTTCTCCGACCATGAATGCAACATCACGAACTCTTCTGCCTGGACTGAGTTGTGTGAAGTCAGTCCTGAATAATCTTAACCTTATCCAAGGCATCCAGTACCAAATCTGTACCTAAAAACCGAGCCTCCCCCGGCTCAAACCATCCAAATAGTGATCGGCACTGCCTCCCGTATAATGCCTCATAGAGAGCCATCTGAATGATCGACTGGTATCTTATTGTAGGAAAACTCCGCGAGTGGAAAGAACTGATCCCACGAACCCCCAAAATCTATAACACAAGCGCTGAGCATATCCTCCAATATTTGAATAGTGCGCTCGGAAAGTCCGTCTATTTGAGGATGAAATGTTGTGCTCAACTCAACCTCCGTGCCCAACTCACGTTATACTGCTCTCGAAAAGTGCAAGTTGAACTGCGTACCTCGATCAGAAATGATAGACACGGGCACACAGTGAAGGCGGACGTTCTCACAGCTGTAGATCTTGGTTAACCGCTCTAAAGAATAGGTAACTTCCACGGGAATGAAATGCACTGACTTGGTCAGCTTGTCCATAACAACCCATATCGCATCAAACTTCCTTTGAGTTTGTGGGAGTCCAACAACAAAATCCATAGTGATACACTCCCACTTCAACTCAAGAATCTCTAACTTCTGAAGCAAACCACTAGGTCTCTGATGCTCACACTTTACTTGCTGACAATTTAGACAACGAGCTACATATGACACTATATCCTTCTTCATCCTCTCCAGCAATAATATTGCCGCAAGTCCTGATACATCTTTGGCGCATCTGGATGAATAAAATATCGGGAACTGTGTGCCTCCTGAAGAATCAACTCACAAAGTCCATCTACATTAGGCACACAAATACGACACTACATCCTCCAAAATCCATCATCTTCAACAGTAACCTGCTTGGCACCACCGCACTGCACTATGTCTCGAAGGACAAGCAAATGAGGGTCCTTATACTGCCGCTCCCTGATACGACCGAGCGGTTGTACAAGCTAGAACACGACTGGGCTCTGAAACATCCAACCTCATGAGCTGATTGGCCAAAGACTGAACATTTGATGCAATCCATCTCTCACCGACTGGAATGTACGCAAGGATGCCCATACTCACAATTTTTCCACTCAAGGCATCGGCCACCACATTGGCCTTCCCGGGATGATACAAGATATGGTCTTTCAATAACTCCAACCACCCCCTCTGCCTCAAATTGATATCCTTTTGTTTGAACAAATACTGAAGGCTTCGATGATCCGTGAAAACCTCGCACGACACGCTGTAAAGATAGTGCCTCTAAATCTTCAGTGCCTGAACAATTGATTCCACTCCAAGTCATGGACAGGGTAATTCTTCTCATGAACCTTCAACTGATGTGATGCATATGCAATCACTCTGCCATCCTACATCAATACTGCACAGAGCTCAACAGGGGATGCATCACAATATACCGTATAAGATCCTGAACCTGTGGGTAACACCAACACTAGCGCTATAGTCAAAGCAGTCTTGAGCTTCTGAAAGCTCGCCTCACACTCGTCTGACCATCTTAACGGGCCACCCTTCCAGGTCAATCTCGTCAATAGAGCTTTTATAGACGAAAACCTCTCCACAAACCGATGGTAGTAACCTGCCAAATCTAAGAAACTCCGGATCTCTGTCGCGCACCCTTTTTCCCTCTCCTTTCGGATCGGTCAAGGCTTTTGACGTTGTTGGGAAAACTCATTTCCCTTTCGGGAAAAGGGATGTGAAAGACTTGAAGAGTCGCCACTTAACAAATTAAGGTGCATTAGGGAACCTATTAAGGGTTGTAATAACACTGATTAAATAACCAGAGATTGGGTAAGGGCTTGAAATTACTCCAAGGGAAAGGTGTTAGGAACCCCTCAAAGTCCACAACTGTGGTTCCCGGCCAAACAAACTTTGTGAATTAAGCAAGTAGTACATAAGCAGTCAAAGTATACACATGGAAACAAGTAATGGTTTTGAAAAGATTCGCATTCTAAGCACACATATGATAGGGGATAGGGAAGTCCTAAGTTGTTTATCCTATAGGATCACATCAATGCAATGCCGGGTAATCACTCCTCAGTGAGGGGATACACGTGGCATTAGCGCACTGGTCATCATATTCATATCTACCCTTTACCCCACCCCTTAGCGGTTATTAAGCGAGTTTATTTAGCGATCTCTACGCATGCTATTACATGTCCCTTCTCAATGGTCCTGGAGGAATTTAGGACCTCTAAGTATAGTTAGTTCTAGACAGACCCCTAAGGTTTTAAAAGGATAAAATTATAAGGGACATGCAAGAACAAATAGGACTAACCAGATAAATGCAGGAAAGCAGTTATGAGGCCCAAATTTACCTCCACAAGTAATGCTCATAATCAGCACGTCTCAAACACAAACAAGAGGCAGTTTTATTAGACATGATCCTAAAACAGGATATCTAAGTGACTGTCAATGCACAGAAATATGTAGCTTGATTTATAAACTCCATAGCAATGACCTAATCAGTTCGCTTACTGATTTTAAAACCTGTGTCTTTAAACAGTAAACACAACCAAGCAGTGTTCCAGCTTTTAAAGAGATTTCTTACCTAAGGCTTCCCTAGGCGTGCGATTGTGCATACTAATTACCATAATTGTTAAAAAAGAAAGTTCAGAAGTTGTTTTATCTAAAAGCATGATGTTTTAGGTGATACATTTATGCAGATATTGTTACTAGTTTTATTAAGAGCAAAACCATCAGATGTGACACTGTTTCTACCTTTTTCGCTAGTCAGTAGTTAAAATAGGCGTGGTTAAGCAGATGCAAACGAAATCCTAGAGCAGGATATCTAATATGCACATATAAATGCAGAATGGTTAAGACATCATTTCAGGATACACAGAATTCCTAAAGGCATGATTTCTAAAATGCACAAAGAGTTATAGGGTGATGATTTGCATGCACAGGAGTGAAAACTTTTATGTTAACGTTGTTTATTATCCTAGGAGAAAGATTTCTAAGCGATAAATATAAGTATGGATGAGATGCTGAAATAGTAGACATGAAATCCTAGGAACATGGTATCTAGTGAATTATTTGCATGGTTTGAATGAACATGCTGGTCCTAACACTTGGATTCTAATGCATATAGAAACAAAGTAAAGCTTAAAACATGATTTCTACCTGATGATGTTAACAAAACGATATGGCTACCCTCCTCATTTCACTAGTCATCCCCAATATCTGTTTACAAATAATTATTACAAACCAGTAGCTGGATGAATTACATAAATAGATATAAAAGAAGAAGTTAAACTGTAGGGAACCTGAGCAGGTCCATATATACCAGGTGTTCATAACCTCAACTGTCAAAGTTTCATAGCCTTCCTCATGTCCGGGTGTGTCAGAGTTCCCTAAGGACCTCAAGGATCCCGGGCAGTGCTCACACCCAGATTTCATAACCAGAACTGAGTAAGTGCAGTGTGGAAGGGCCAGCCCCAGTGCATCAGAGTCAGAGGGATCTCACAGGAATCCCAAAGTAGTCACACACTGGAAGGGCGGAACTTAAGGACCTAAGAGTAGAGTGAGAGTGCTTGACATGGTTTTGAAAATGCTTTGGTATAAAATAGTGTTGAAGAGACTCAGTTTGAAGTTTATAAAAGTATGAAATGGTTTAGTAGTAAAATAGTTCGAACATGAGTAGGGTAATTAAACAAACAGTAGATCAACTATAGAACATAACTGGTTCAACAACACTCAAACAACAGTCCTTCATACAGGGGTAAGGGGGTTGGGGATAGATACGGCACCCAAGGTGGGCACATAACAAGCATAAGCATAGAAGTCTCAAGGAATAACAAACAATATGTCATGAGTTCCAGAATTGCAAATTGGAGACATGGTTGCATAGAATCAGAAGTGCTTGGGGACTTGTGGGATTGGGGATAACTAATAATGTAAACATAGTGTAGGAGTATGGATTTCAAAACAAATAATAGAAGACATCCTGGCATCAAACAAAATTGAGCATATAGTCAGAACAACTTAAGGTAATAATTGCATAATAGGTGCATACCAAAACTAGGCACTCATAGACAAGCATTCAAAGCCAGAGTAGAGTAGCAATAGACACAGATTACACAGGAAGTAAACATGTTCATAAATAGGTTTATCCTAAAGGGGTTAGAACATAACTAGTATACTAAGTAAAACAAGTTAAACACATGTTGAGAAGCAAACAATATACAGAAACAGATTAGTAAAATGATAAACTAAAGCAGTAAAAGAAACACATTGATTTTGGAACATGAATTTAAAATCAGAACATACCAGTAAGAAGAATAGACACAAAGGTGAAGAACAAGAAAGTACAATAGTTAGCCTTGGCTTGCAGCTGGCTAATTCAGTAGCAATAGCAAGTAACAAAAGTAAGCAGAAGAGTTTTTGAGTGTTTGAGAGAGTTGTGAACTAATGTGAGTTCGTGTATGTAGAAGACTGTATAATGAGAGTAGAAGAGAGCAATATATATATATATATATAGTAGTTTTAAAGCTAGGTAAATAAGTTAAGAGTCAAACTGTTTAGTAATTATAGAACTCAGAACCAATTCACTCCAAGTTTTCCCTTAATCAAGGGAATCAGTTCAAACGGTAGAAAGAAAGGTAACAAATAAGGAAGTAAATCATATATAGCTGGAGTATAACATCTAAGGAAATAATTCAAACACAGTACAAGTATAGAACATGTAATTAGGGCTAGGTTCATAAAATTATAATTAAGGAAACAATATTAAGAGTCAGCAAATAATACAATCAGTCGTAAAAAGGCAATCAGTAATTTAAAAGTCATGAAAAATAGGGAAATAATCAGAAATAGGCATACGAGTAACAACCCAGGAAATCAGGGGTTCAAAGAATCAAAGTAATACTAATTTTAAGGGAGATTATAAACATCCAAGAATAAACAAAAAAAATAGAGTAAAAACAGGCAGAACCAAATCAGAAACCTTAATGAGATGTTACAAGGGCAAAAATCACAAACTACTCAAATTAATCGAAGCAAATTCATGAGAATCAAATATACAGACAGTTTGAGTAAACGAACAGTAAAGACGAACTTAGAACCCAAAACTAAAGCTCGAAAATTAGGGGTTGTTAACAAAAGTGATTGGGGTTAAAAGGAATCTTAACAATTCGATCAAACACATAAGAATCAAGGGATAACACTTAGAAAATCAGCGAGGATTTTTTTTGAAGAAAGGTTTTAGAAAATGATGAAGAGACGCTTCGAAAAACAGAAAGGTTTTCATTGAAAATCAGTAAAATAAATCGAAATACTCTCAGATCTGTTACAGATCTAAAGAGATAAGAGATAAAATTAGGGTTTTGAGAGGAATAAACCAGAGATAGAGAGACCGGCTTAGAAACCCATAGGTTTAAGCCGAAAAATATGAAGATCTTACTCAATCGAGCCATGGTGGCCTGAGAATGGTGAGAACAGGCCCAGGGGTGAGTGAACGGTCACTGGTCCCATGAGGACCTCAAGACAGCATGAATCCCGGCCACAGGAGGGGAGCCATTAGGTTAGGGGTGATGGTGAGAACCAACATAATCAACGACGAGCCAGATAGGGCGGGTGGAAGCCATGGTTAGGCAGAGGGAGTTTGAGAGTGTCACGACCCAAATTTCCTTCTATTGGGTATCGTGATGGCACCTAGTCTTAGGGACTAGGTAAGCCTAATATCTTCACTGAACGACAACAATAATAAAGGAATTATAACAGTCTCGATATAGACATCTTGAAAAAGTTTACAATTTCCCAAAACCCGGTAAATACAAGTCATAAGCTCTACGAAATCTTTCTATCAAATCTAAATACAACTGTCTAGGCATAAGTAAGTATAGTTGAATAGAAGTAAAATAGGAAGGTGACTCCGAAGCCTGCGAACGTAGCAGCAGGTTACCTTGAGTCTCCTCAACAATGGTCTGCGCAGCTACAAACAACAATAACCTGGAGCTGCACACAAATATGTGCAGAAGTGTAGTATGAGCACACCATAGCGGTGCCCAGTAAGTATCAAGACTAACCTCGGTGAAGTAGTGACAAGGACTAGTCAAGACACCGCCGATATAATAATTAAAACGGCATAGATGTATAAGTGACAAAAACATAATATCTATCTAAAGATTTCTCAATGTAATTAACGATATGATCGAATAATACGGAAGAAATTCAATGATTACGATCAACGGACAGCATAATAGAAGTACGCGAAGAGAATGGAAAGAATGCAATCCAAATGGCGGGAATCACAACCCAATAAAAGCACTAGGAACTCAGCACTACATCAATTTATTCACGTCAGGCCTTAGCCAATAAACGCAATAAACTGGTCAAACCTTCGAGTGAAAACCTTTAAATCGTGAGTTTATTTGAAAACTTTAAAGATATAATCATTTCGGAATAGAGAAATTTCTTCTTTGAAACATACTTTCTCTGAATGTATATTTATATATTTTTATAAAGAGAAACCTTTAAAACATAGTCTCTTCAAATACGTGGTGTTCAATATATATATTCCCGAATACTGCTTTTTCAAATATCATCAAAATACGTGGTGTTCAAACTATACTTTCCCAAATACTGCTCTTTCAAAAATCATCAAAATACGTGATGCTCAAAATATACTTTCCCAAATATTGCTCTTTCAAATATCATTTTTCTACAAGACAAATACTTTTCAATTATACTTTCGAATAGAAGTCCTTCAGACATAACTTTTCCTGGAGATAATTGTTTTTCAGCTATACTTTTCAATATATATGTATATTCTTCGATCCAAATCACATCAATGATAAAACCACCGGAACTCAGTCCGCAACTCAGAATTTTTCATGTAATGCAGTACAGGGGGGAAGCTCTTGGAATCTCGTTCGTAGTCCCAATTTAAATATGCGATGCAGTACAGGGGGAAAGCTCCTGGATCTCTGTCCGTAGTCCCAATTTAAATATACGATGCAGTACAGGGGGAAAGCTCACGGATATCTGTCCGTAGTCCCAATTTAAATATGCAGTGTAGTACAGGGGGAAAGCTCCTGGATCTCTGTCCGTAGTCCCAATTTAAATATGCAGTGTAGTACAGGGGGAAAGCTCCCGGATCTCTGTCCGTGTATGACTCACGGGCATGCTTGACCCCAACGTATAGATATTCCAATTATTTGTTAGACAATTATAGGGAGATATTATACTAATTTTAGTCGCATAGGCAGTGTATGAAGAAAGATATTGTATAACGGTAGGAAAATCAACGTCTTCATTTAAGTCAAATAAGATCAAATAAGAAACAAGGAATGCTAGGCAAATGCTTCTAATTTGAGCAGGAAAAGATGAAACTAGGAATCAGGAATTCAGATATAACAAGTGAAATTCATATACCGGGAACATAAGGACCTAAAATCCCTAAAGGGCAATCTATTTGCAAATAAGTCCGAGTACGCACTCGTCACCTCGCGTACGCGGACTACAATCAACATAGAAGACTCAATCCTAAGGGTTAATTCCTCCACACAAGGTTAGGCAAGATACTTACCTTGACTACGCTAATAAACTCAATACCACGCTCTTGCCACGAGTACCCAACTCCGGGTATACTAAATCTAGACAATTCGATTGCATAGTGTAAATATCATCTCAAGGAAAAACAATAACTAATAAGTTCGAAGCTAATACGCGAAATTAGGAAATTCGCCCAAAAAGTTCCCCGAGCCCACGTCTCGGAATAGAGTAAAAATTATATTTTTCGGACACCCATTCACTCACGAGTCTAAATATATGAAAATCTCTCAAATCGGAGGTCAGAACCCAATCAAAACTCAATAATTTGGTCTATGAAGTTTATCAAATCTTTCCCAAATCTTCCACCCAAATTCAAATTCTAAGGACCGAATTTAAGTTAGGAATCATGGAAATTGATCTAATTAGGTTAGAAATCACTTACCCAAGTTACCCAGGTGCAAAGGTCTTCAAAAATCTCCCTTCCCGAGCTCCAAAATTTGAAATGGTGAGAATAGGCTTAAGCCCTCGAATCTGATATAATTGCCTAGCAATATCTGCACCTGCGCCCCTGGGACTGCACTTGCGGTCCCAAACCTGCAAAAATAACATCACAGGTGCGAAAACCCACTAAAAGGCCTGGGGTCGCACCTGCGGCTCCGCATCTGCGGAAAACACACCGCACCTGTGAGGACTGGGGGATTGGGCCAAGTCCGCACCTGTAAGCTCCTCGCCGCACCTGCGTGTCCGCACCTGCGGAAGGTCCATCGCAGGTGCGAGACACCAGAACCAACAATGGTTCAACTGTCTTCCAAGTGCTAATATCATCCGATGAGCATCCGAAACGTACCCGAGGCCCCCGGGACCCCGTCCAACCACACACACAAGTCATATAACC
>ML303052.1:0-48425 GCA_005239505.1 Nicotiana paniculata
TCAAGGACCCACAATTGATTACTCGAACGTTATGTAACCAAACCCCAATTACCGTTATCCTTTCTAACGCCTCATTAATTTCAGAATTAGTTATCAATGAGTAACCATAGCTAGAGTCGTACGTTGTAAGAATCTCCTATATAAGGGAGGTGAAAATAACTTGTAAAGGCATCTGATTCTCGAATACAATTAACGTCGATTTTCTATATTTCTACACTATTGTCTATTATTCATTTTTCTCCATTACCTTGATTATCAGTAACTCGTATTCATCTTAAAAATAAGCTTTAGTCAAAGGGTCTAATTCTTTGGTTAAACATTCTTGAGATAAAATTTTGGGGTTTTGAATGGGATTTTGTTGTCGGATTTGAGTAAATTTGGTATGGTTAGACTCATGAGTAAATAAGCTTTCAAGTTTTATAATTTTTGTCGGATTTCGAGACGTGGGGCCGGGGGCCGAGTTTGATCCAATTTCGGGATTTGAGTTTATTTGATAGTTTTTCTTGTGGAATTCATTCCTTTAGCATATGTAGATGGCATTGTACTGGTTGTAAATGGATTCAGAGAATATGGAGGCCGAATTGAGGGGTAAGCGCATCACAGAGTATAAATTTGATCGGTTTGAGGTAAGTGACGGTTATAAATCTAGTCCTGAGGGTATGAAACCCCGAATATTTATGTCATGTGATTATTTGGAGGTGACGCGCATGCTAGGTGACGGGCGTGTGAGCATGCACCGTTGAGGATTGT
Source organism: Nicotiana paniculata (assembly GCA_005239505.1). NCBI lineage: Eukaryota > Viridiplantae > Streptophyta > Magnoliopsida > Solanales > Solanaceae > Nicotiana > Nicotiana paniculata. The sequence goes on from ML303052.1 coordinate 751, forward strand.
GAATTGGTCCGTTTCGTATCAACGGTAATGTTGAATATTTTGTTGAAACGACATGCTTCTTACATGTTTTAGAAAGAAATTCTAAAAATCAAGTTGGATACCATGTTTAGGCCTTATGCCAGTGTTGTTTTGACCCTTAGAGGTCTTTTTCTATTTTTCTTTCATCGTTTTGAATCAAAATCTATACTCAATCATGTTTATACATATTTACTACATAGCTCAGTCTCTATTACTCTATTTTGATGCATCATATAAATGTTGTTTGGGCTGATTACTTTGATTTCTGAGAGCCCGAGAGGCATGAAAGGTTTATGACTGAGTGAGGCGCCTGATTTGTGAGGATATTTATAGGATCGGGTTGCACGCCGCAACATGTTTCATTGATTCTGTCATGATAGGCATTGATATAGTGCTAAGGCTGAAGGAACCCCTTTGAAGTCTGTACACACCCCCAGTGAGTGCAGGTACCTACTGAGTGTGAATGCCGAGTGCTGAGTGATTGGGAGGCATGAGTGACTGTGAGGCATGAGCGATTGGGAGGACTGAGTGATGTTTGCCCGAGGGGCTGTATATGAGTGATGTTTGCTTGAGGGGTTGTATGTGAGTGATGTTTGTCCGAGGGACTGTATATGATTTCATGATTTGTGCTCACATCTACATTGAGCCTTTGTTTAAAATCTGTTGAAAGATATTTTAAATGATTTTACTGGATTTTGATTTAAACGAGCTGATTTGACTTAAACTATAGTTTTAAAGCATGTCGTATTTTACTGAATTTTGGTGATATGAACTTTACTTGTATCTTTGCTCGTCACTACTTCTCAGTCTTTATTTACTTATGTTACTTACTGAGTTGGCGTATTCACATTACTCCCTGCACCTTGTGTGCAGATCCAGGCATTTCTAGACACTGTAGTGGTTGTTGATTATTCCTGACGCAGATTCCCGGAGTTAGCAAGGTAACTGCCTGGCGACCGTATCCCTGCTTTTCTTCCCCCTTATCTTCCCTTAGTTGTATTTAGTTATTTCCATACTATGTTAACCTTTATATTATCAGACGATTGTAGAATATGCTCATGACTAGTGACACCCCGATGTCGGGCTTTCTTTTCTGCACTTCTATTATTAGTTGAACTCTTTTGCGAAGGTTATATTATGAGTAGATTTGCATTTTATCTTTTGAAATGAATATATCAATGAGTTTTTGGTAATGTGTTGGATGACCTAGTACCACGATAGGCGCCATCATGATAGGATTGGGTCGTGACACTTTCGATGTGTTATAATGTTTCAATTGTGTCTTCAATGCTAGTAGATATCTTTATTTAGTTTTTTTTTGTTGCATGTGGTCCCTAAGGTCCTTGATTGATCCTTGAATTCTCCATCATAAGTGATCCAAGCGCACCACCATAACCGTTTTTCATCTTTACGCCCCTCCAATTCTTGCTCCATTTAGTTGTATATGCCTACACTCCATCTGTGATGTGATTTAGGAACCACAGTTGCAGCAACATCAATCAGCCCTTGCAATAATCAAATCAAATAAAGAAGGTCAATATTTTAGTAGTTAAGTAAACTAAGAAAGAAAATTTAACTTTAAGTTGTTAATCTGAAACAACAATTAATGCAAGCACACATGTAACCAAAAAATGACTAAATAAAGATGCCTACTAGCATTGAAGACACACCTAAAATATCACAACACATCGAAGGTAACACTAGATGGAAGATTCCAAAAAACCAAAGCACGAATACGACAATAAAACCTTACTTGAATGAAGAGAAGACTTTTATTTTAAAGACAACTTGAATCCGCCTTCAATACAATATCGTAGGAGAAAATTGTCGATAACCTTCAAAATCACCGACCATTTTGCTTTTTTCAGAAGAGTATATGGAATAAGTGAAGAATGAAATGAAATTGGTATTTTAAGGGGCTAAAATGATTTTTAAATGATCAGATCGGTCTGGATGGGTAATGTGTGGGAAGAAATATGGGTTGGGGTGGTGTCATATTTAATGAACAATCAAAAATGGCCATGTGTAATAAAAATATTCTTTTATTGATATATAGTCTGTTATAAATAAGGCACATATAGGCCAAATCTTTGAGTGTAGGGCCATTCTTAGCAAAATAGGTGGACGAGTGGCATTTTTAGAATGAAGCGACTAGTTTAAGGGCAGCTTTGGCCTTTTTCCATTTTCCTTTACAAGTGTCTTAACTCTTATTTGATCTTTACTTGTTTCAATCCACACATAAATATTGAAAATTTCATAATAAAAAGTAACTAAAATATTATTTTTATATCCAATGTTACACCTTATACAATTACCACACGTTAGCTACTTGCTATTATCAAACCAAACAAAGAAAAACGCTCTAAGAAACGATTTCCTAAGATAAAGTATTATTCCCATAAAAATATTACCTTATAAAAAGATACTGTCAAGGTTGTACCTATCACTAATCTCTCTATCCACCCAAGAGAATTCGATTCCTGAACTGGTATTTATAAATTTCTAGTGCCTTTTGGAATTATAGACTTCTATCTCAAATTATTATACCATTTATTTTCCAATCAGCTTGGAACATTAGTTGTAATTTACATATTCTATGGAACGGGAAAATACGAATAAGTCTATCTGGATGGATTATTTTTCAAATAGGTTTAAAAAATAATAAAAAATTAAGTTATAATCGCAATGTTGGAAATGCAACTTTACCATTTCAACTATAGACTCTTAAGATCAATTATGATATATAATGCATAGTAAATAATGAACATCCTAATTTCTGCGCCTTTAGAAGGAATGCTTTACCCCCAAGTGAAATTTTCAACACAAATATGAATTAGTGGATCAACGCGAGCACCAAATGTTAGGTTTAGAATTTTAATAATCATCAATTATCAAAAGCCTTGACTAATTCCATTCCACTTTGTGTGCAGATTCGCAACGGCTCTGATGAATTCAAGGAAGGAAAGAAAATCATTTAAGCATATCAAAGGGAGCCAACGACTATGTTATTCAAACTCCATATCAAATGGATACCAAGATGGAAAGAGAATCAATTAAACAAACAACAAGGAAAGAAAGAGAATCAATCAAACAAGAAAAATATTCTCGAGCATACAGGGATGGAAAGAGAATCAATCAAGATAAATCTGCTAAAGTATTTAAGAGAAGTTAATTGGAAAGACGAAGGATCCAAACTTCAATCTGAGAATGAATCTGGCCAAACCTCTCAAGCTAGATTCATGAGGCCACCACTGGGTTTTACTCTTAGAAAATTATGCCTAGCAAGGAAAAGACCTCCAATCAATGATCTTTTCCAATCCCATAAAAGAGAAATCAGAAGTTTCATCGGGCATTATTAAAGAAGAAGTGGAAAGACAGGGAAGCTCACGCAACTTAGCACATGTTTTTATACCTTTCTAGTTCTTAGTACAAGCATTTTATTTTTGAGTTTACAAGTGTCACAAAAGACAGAAAAAGTTAGAAAACAAAGCAAGAGTTGTGTCAAAGTTAGACATACACTGTTGCTGAATATCGTTGGTGATAAACGTACTAAAATCACCACTATTGTAATGACTTATTGAAGATCTAAGAGAACCCTTGTGACCCAAGGGAACTGGATGTAGGTACCATAAAGGTACTAAACACTATAAAATTCTCGTGCCTTATTTATTTTTATTCTACACAATTTACTTCTTCTGCAAATCGAACCTGTTGAAAAGTTTGGTCGACTAATTCCTCTCGTAGTCAACTAAATTTTAAAATCGGTAAAAATTCACCATCCCCTCCCCTATTGTACATTCACTTGGTATCAAAGGGAGGAATCACAAGCATTGCCTAACAACAAGTGAGGAAAAGATCATGGCATCAAACAAAATCGTTGGAGCACTATTCCAAGAAGGAACCTTTCAGGTAAGACCACCTTACTTCAATGACCAGTACTTCTCACACTGGAAAGTGCGTATGTAAACCTACACTATGTCATACGACACTAAACTGTGACATGTGATCAAGAAGGGAAATCTTCTGATTCCTCCAAGGAAGGACAAAGACAGTGAGATCATAATATCATCTGATCCACTTGACTTAGATGAGTACACTGAAGAAAAAGCAATTGTCATCCAAGTGAATGTCAAGGCAAAAAATCTCCTGTATAATGCCATAAGTAGAAAAGAGTATGAAAAATAATCAAGTTGTGAAACTGCAGAAGAAATGTGGGACAAGTTAGAAGTCACATATGAAGGAACAAACAATGTGAAAGAAATAAGGATCTATCTCCTGGTTCGTGATTATGAATTGTTTCAAATGGAAGATAGTGAATAAGTGGAAGAAATGTTCTCCCAGTTTAGCAAAATCCTTGAAGACTTAAAATCCTTTGGTAGACCAATTAGAAGTGGAGAATAGGTGAGGAAAACTCTAAGAAGTCTACCCACTATTTGGCAATCCAAAGTCATTGCTCTAGAATGTCAGGATCTCGACAAGACTTCATATGATGAACTTAGAGGTGATCTTATTGCCTTTGAGAAAATACATTGAGACAGAAAAGTACTCAAGAAGAGGTAAACCAAATTTTAGAAATGGAAATATGGGTAATGAGAATGACAAAAATGATGGAAGATTCTATGAATGTCAAAAATATCGACACATTCAAGATGAATGCCCTGAGCTGGAAAAGAAACTAAGCAGAAATTTCCAGAATAAGAAGTCTTTTGGAGCATAGAGTGATGAAGAAGAATCCGATCATGAGGACATCGTCAACATGTGCTTTATGTCCATCAAAGAAGATAATGATGAAGATTCAGGCGAGCTTGGCCTCATGGAAGAGGAAGGAACAAGTGAGGTACATTTACCTATATGTCCTAAATGTAATGAACTTCAATAATTTATTAATATAGCTCTTGCAGACATTGAAAAAGTTCTAAATGAACTTCGAAACATCCAAAGAGAAAAGAAAGATTGGGTACCGAAATTAGAAGGATGTGAAATTAAAAGAGACATGCTTCAAGATGAAGTTAATGAACTTCAACTTCAATAGAATGGATTGCGAAATTCCACCAGTCACAGTGTGATGACCCAAAAGGGTCATCCCGTATATTCTATCTAATTCTGTGTTCTGAGGTCATAAAAACCTCCTTCTATCTCACCTCGATTTGCGTGCACAGCCCGGGCGCGTAGCCGGGAAGCCTTTATGTGAAAAGCTAAAAAAATGAAAATTTTGTATTGGAAATTTGAATAAAGTTGACTTCACTCAATATTTTTGGTAAACGGACCCGGACCTGTGATTTGACGGTCCAGGAGGGTCCGTAGGAAAATATGGACTTGGGCGTATGCCCGGAATCAAATTCCGAGGTCCCAGGTCCGAGAAATGAATTTTTAAAGAAAATTATTTTTTGAAAAATATAAAGGTTTTTGAAAATGAAATTTGAGGTGAAACATGTGATATTGGGCCCGCATTATGATTCTGAAGCCTGGTACAGGTTCGATATGATTTATATGTGTTATCTGTGAAATTTGGTAAGAAACGGACTTAGTTTGACGTTATTCAGACCTTAAATGCAAAACTTCATGTTTATAGAAGTTGAAGAATTTTCATGGATTTTTAGTTTAATTCATCGTGTTAGTGTTGTTTTATGTGGTTTGAAACCTCGAACGAGTCCGTGTTAGCTTATATGACTTGTGTGTGTGGTTAAACGGGGTCTCGAGGGGCCTCGGGTACGTTTAGGATGCTCATAGGGTGTTATTAGAACTTGGGAGACAGCTGAACCATTGCTGGTTCTAGTGTCTTGCACCTGGGATGGACCTTCCGTAGGTGCGGACACGCAGGTGCGGCGAGGAGCTCGCAAGTGCGGAACTTATCCCAAACCCCCAATCCTCGTAGGTGTGGTTAGTTTTCCACAGGTGCGGAGCCTCGGGTGCGGCCATTTGACCGCAGGTGCGACCCCAGGCTTTTAAGTGGGTTGCACCTGCGATGGTAGTTCCGCAGGTGCGGGACCGCAGGTGCGGAATTTCTGGGCATTATATCAAATCCGAGGGTAACTTGGGTAAGTGATTTCTATTCATTATAGACCAATTTCCATGTATCCAATCTTAAATCCAACCTTTAATTTCGAAAATTTTGGGTAGAAAGTGGGATAAACTTCATAGACATTATTGAGTTTTGATTGGGTTTTTTACCTCCGATTTGAGAGATTTTCATATGTTTAGACTCGTGAGTGAATGGGTTTCCGGAAAATATAATTTTTACCTGATTCCGAGACGTGGGTCCGGGGAACCTTTTGGTCCATTTTCCTAATTTCGCATTTTAGCTTCGATTATTAGTTAAACTAATTGCTTGTAGTATTATTTACACCATGCTATTGATTTGATTAGATTTGGGCCATTGGGAGTCGGATACCCGTGGCAAGAACGTGATTTCAAGTTTGATTTGAGCGGTTGAGGTAAGTATCTTGCCTAACCTTGTGTGGGAGAATTTCCCCTTAGGATTTGAGTCTGCTATGTTGATTGTAGTCCGTGTACGAGAGGTGACGAATGCATGCTCGGACTTGTTTGACGAAAGTTGACCCTTTAGAATCTTAGGTCCTTATATTTGCCGAGTATGAATTGTCCTTAACATGATTGAATTTCTTAATTTCTAGTGTCATCCTTATTTGCTTAAATGTGGAAGTTCTTACTTTCGGATTTACTCCTACTTGACTTATCTGAAGATTATCATTTCCTTTACTGTCATGCTATGTCTTCTTAACTACTTATCTCAAATTTGGCATTATCTTCATCTCAACCTATAATTGTTTTGGGTGTTAAATGAATTTATGATTATTCTCTGTTGCTTGTCCTTAAGTGGAAATTGTTGAACATTCTCGTAACTGTTCAACCTTAAAAGAAGTTTAGATATTCTATACCTTCGTGACTTGCCCTTATATGGGGTTATCAGATTTGTGTTAAATTCTTGGTGTTCACCCGTGTAATTAGGTGCGGCTGTCACATGCTATTTTCCTTCCTTGTTGAGTGATTTCTTAATATCCCTAGCTCTCCTTATTATGTTATTTCTTGTGAACTAGTTTTTCCTATCTTGTGATCGAAGGTTATTGAGTTGATGTATTAATTGTATTCTGAGTTGTTGCCATTGTTGTTGTTGTTGTACTGGTTGTGGTGATGCACGAGGTTTCTGCCGTGCGCTGGTTGATATGGGGATTTGTACGAGGTTTCTGTCGTGCCGTGTTTACTACTGATATTGCACATGCGGCGTGATAAGGCGGGATACGAGATTGAGTGTTGTGCATGTGGCGTGACAAGGTGGTAACATGTTTTTAGACGTGTGGCGAAACAAGGCGGTCATATACTTTACTATTGCACATGTGGCGTGATAAGGTGGGTTATGTCAGGGATTGGTTGTGATATGTTGTGTTGGCCTGGGGGCGTTCCTTGTTGTTTAATTGTGTACTGGACCACTTACCGTGTGAGTTCATTCGTGTAGAAACTCATGAGATGAAAATGTACGTGTTGCCCCTTTTGTTTTCCTTATGTCTATTGGTTGTTGAAATCATGTTAGGACACCTGCACAAGCATACACGTAGTAAGTACTACTAATGGATTTAGGACTCCTTGTTGTTGTCAAGTATAGATACTCTTGTTGGGCTTACCGTATGGGTGAGAATGACCCAATTGGCACATGAGTCGTCCATGCAGTTAGTACTCGAATGAGGGCGCAAGATGTCAAGTGTTAGGGTTCGAATATTGGGACCCGTAAGTGGTGATTTGTCCGAGGTTCGGAACCTCGTGAGATGACTATGAAATTGATGTATAAGTGGTTTAAGTTGTTGAGTCAATTCATGTATGTGTTGTATATTTACATGCCGGATTTGTTTGTGTTCTATTCAATCTTTGTGTTACTTCATGGTTTTTTCGTTGATACTTATTGTTTTCCTTCTATATCGAATTCACTGTCTTGTTAGCTATATTGCGTAGCCTTTATGTGTATATCATTATCCCTCTGATTCCTATATTGATATTTGTTCAGTTTTATTAGACCAGTGGGTGTCTTAACTAGTCCTCGTCACTACTTCACCGAGGTTAGTCGTGATACTTACTGAGCACCGTTGTGATGTGCTCATACTACTCTTCTGCATATTTTTGTGAAGATTCCAGGTTTTCGCATAGCCGGCTGATTGATTGTCAGTAGCGCGGTTTGCTATTGTGGAGACTCAAGGTAAAACCACTTCAGCGTTCGCGGTTTCGGAGTCACCATCTTATATTTTTATTTGCACTGTTGTATTTATTTCTGAACAATGGTATTTTTAGGAGTTTCAGTGTAAATTCTTAAAAGCTTATGACTTGTACTTCCGGGTTTTGGGAATATACAATGTGTAAAGAATCACTTGTTTCAAAAAAATATTAGATTTTATTTATTATTGTTGATTATTCCATGAATATTAGGCTTACCTAGTCTTTAAGACTAGGTGCCATCATGATACCCAATGGAGGGAGATTTGGGTAATGAAAAGTTGGTATCAAAGCCCTAGGTTCATAGGTACTACGAGTCATAAGCGAGTTTAGTAGAGTCTTGCGGATCGGTACAGAGACGTCTGTACTTATCTTCGAGAGGATACGAGACTATTAGGATAACTTCACTTCCTTCTTTCCTATCATGCGAGTTCATTGATCTTGAAGTTTGAAATTTATCATTCCATTCTCTCACAGATGGTGAGGACGCGAGCTGTAGATTCTAAGGAGGTTACCCCCGGAACAGATGATGTCAGGGGTAGAGGTCGACGAGGGGCACATGTCGCAGCGAGAGCACCTGCCAGAGCAGCAGTTGAGGAGCCGCCAACAGTTCCGGTTGGGGGACCGGAGGCGCCTGTTGTTACACCCGGAATTCAGGAGACCTTGGCACAATTCTGGGACGTGATTGGTACCTTAACTCAGGCGGGATTGATTCCGGGTGCACCGGCTACTTCACAGGGCGGGGGAGGGGCTCAGACTCCCGTCGCCCACACTACGGAGTAGCGAGATCAGGTTGGTCAGGTTCTAGGTGTCATGGAAGCACAACCTGGGATCCCGCAACAACATATGAAGAGAAACAGCTTAGACTCGAGAGGTACAAGAAGTACCACCCTCCTAACTTCAGTGGATTGGCGAACGATGATGCCCAGGGTTTCCTGGAGGAATGTCACCGCATTCTTCATACTATGGGTATTGTGGAAACGAGCAGGGTTGCTTTCGTTACGTTCCAGCTCAGGGGAGCGACTTATTAGTGATTGCGGGCATATGAGTTGGGTAGCCCGACCGAGTCAGCTTCAGTTACATGGGGTCAATTTTCAGAGATATTCTTGAGTGAGTTTGTACCTCAGTCCCTCCGAGATGCATGGCGCGCGGAGTTTGAGCGGTTGTGCCAGGGCACTATGTCAGTATCAGAGTATGTCGTCAGGTTCAGAGATTTGGCCAGGCACGCACCTGCTTTGGTTGCTACAGTTAGAGAGCGTGTTCGCAAATTCATTGAGGGCCTCAGGCGTGATATTCAGTTTAGCATGGCTCGGGAGTTAGAGTCGGATATTTCATTTCAGCAGGTGGTAGGGATTGCTCACAGAGTTGAGGGCATGCTGGATCGTGAGAGAAATGACAGGCGGGACTATGATAGAGATGTCAGACGAGGTCAGGAGAGAGAGGGCAGAGAGGTTAGGAGGCCTCATGGGCCGGAGATATTTATCGGTCCTTATTATGGAGGCAGGGTTCGACACGGTAGAGGTTTAATGGGTCACCAGTTCAATTTGCATTGCCAGCTTCGCATGGGGTTTCAGGTACTCATGGGTCTCAGAGTACTCGGGCCATGCAGTTTCCACAGCCACGTCAGCAGAGAGGTTGTTTTGAGTGTGGGGATATCAGCCACAGGGTGAGAGATTATCCCAGGATCCGAGCAGATGTGTACAGCATGGCATTCAGGCGAGTAGAGGGCGCCCAAGAGGGGGAGGCCCGACCCGTTGTTGTGTTTCATATAGTAGGCTGGAGGTCGTTGTTCCATATGTTATAGTACATGTATTCTTTGTTTTGTTACAGAGGGGAACCATTTGTATCTCATTATAGCTCTGCTGGTCGGGACGAATTCCCTCATTGTTTTTTTGTTTATGAGTGAGTTTCATGCTTTGCACTCTATTTTTGTGTTTGCTCCTGTTGGGAGATTCTGTGAGTAGTAGCCCATGTCTATTGTTTATCTATATTCATTATTGAGAGATATGAGACTAGTAGTAAATTCTTGTTGTCCAGTATGGTAGGTTTGATGTGATTCCTGAGTATTTTGTTTACGAATTGTGATTTGATACTACATCGAGATGTAAGATCAGCTAGCGTTATGATTTTTATCAACTGCGATGAATTAGTGGAGAAATTTCAATTGGTATGATATATTTTCGGTATGTGATTCAGAGTTGAGGGCGAGGTCCTCGTGATATTTGTGTTCTGATATGTTTGGATCGGGCTGAGTACCATAATGGAAATTTTATCAGGATGGTATCCTTGTGATTTGTTCATGTTCTTTAGTTGATTCCTTGTTATGTTGTTGTGTAAGTTAGCATTGATAGAGAGTTGTGCCTGTCGGTCTTGTTTGATAGTTTCCTTAGGTGTTTCTTCTTTCATATTCAGTCATTTTCGTTTTGTGCTCCTTGAGTTTTATCTTGTGGGGTGTGTTCCTGGTGGTGTTAGTTGTGTCTTGGTGATTTGGGTGTCAAGGTTATGAAGTCTTCGTGTTTCTTGCTTTATTATCAGTGTGATGGAGGTTAGGAATATAGTTCTATCGGATATGAGGCTAATTGTCAATGCTGAGTTGATTTCAGGCAGCCATTGCGATCCAAGTGTTATTATGAACCTATGTGTGATGTGCTATATTGTGTGGTCGTGCCTTATGGGTATAGTCATGAGTTAATCATCTGGTTGGGGCTAATGTCGGATGTGGATTTAGAATCGGCTATTTTGGAAATGAGTAGAAGGTGAGAAATTGAGGTATAAGGCTTATCGGTAGTAATAGAAAAGCTAAATTGCGGTTGTGGTGGTGTCGTCAGTCTTATGTAGATTGGGGTGATGTGGGATCACCCGCGAGTGTGTGTTGGAAATGCGCAATCAGTGATTTAATGAGTTCAAAGTGAATCTTAGCACGTTCGAGGACGAACGTTTGTTTAAGAGGGGGAGATTGTGATGATCCAAAAGGGTCATCACGTATTCTATCTAATTCTGTGTTTCGAGGTCGTGAAAACCTCCTTCTATCTCACCTCGATTTACGTGCGCAGCCCTGGCGTGTAGCTGGGAAGCCTTTATGTGAAAAACTGAAAAAATGAAAATTTTGTATTGAAAATTTAAATAAAGTTAACTTCAGTCAACATTTTTGGTAAACGGAATCAGACCCGTGATTTGACGGCCCCAAAGGGTCCGTAGGAAAATATGGGACTTGGGCGTATGCCCGGAATCGAATTCCGAGGTCCTAGGTTCGAGAAAGAAACTTTTAAAGAATTTTTTTTCTGAAAATAATAAAGGTTTTTGACAATAAAATTTGAGGTGAAACCTGTGATATCGGGCCCGCATTACGATTCCTAAGCCCGGTACAGGTTCAATATGATTTATATGTGTTATCTGTGAAATTTGGTAAGAAACAGACTTAGTTTGACATGATTCGGACCTTAAATGCAAAACTTAATGTTTATAGAAGTTTGAAGAATTTTCATGGATTTTTAGTTTAATTCATCGTGTTAGTGTTGTTTTATGTGGTTTGAAACCTTGAGTGAGTTCGTGTTAGGTTATATGACTTGTATGTGTGGTTTGACGGGGTCCCGGGGGGCCTCGGGTACGTTTAGGATGCTCATCGGGTGTTATTAGAAATTGGGAGACAGCTGAACCATTGCTGGTTCTGGTGTCTTGCACCTGCGGTGGACCTTCCGCAAGTGCGGACACGCAGGTGCGGCGAGGAGCTCGCAAGTGCAGAACTTAGCCCAAACCCCCAATCCTCGTAGGTGCGGTTAGTTTTCCGCAGGTGCGGAGCCGCGGGTGCGGCCATTTGACCACAAGTGCGACCCCAGGCTTTTTAGTGGGTTTTCGCACCTGCGATGGTAGTTCCGCAGGTGCGGGACCGCAGGTGCGGAATTTCTGGGCATTATATCAAATCCGAGAGTTTATGTTATTTTCACCATTTTTGAATTGGGGAGCTCGGGAGAGGCAATTTTTGAAGGCTTTTGCACCTGGGTAACTTTGGTAAGTGATTTCTATCCATTATAGACCAACTTCCATGTTTCCAATCTTAAGTCCAACCTTTAATTTCAAAAGTTTTGGGTAGAAAGTGGGATAAACTTCATAGACCAAATTATTGAGTTTTGATTGGGTTTTTTACCTCCGATTTGAGAGATTTTCATATGTTTAGACTCGTGAGTGAGACGTGGGCCCGGGGAACGTTTTGGGCAATTTTCCTAATTTCACGTTTTAGCTTCGAATTTATTAGTTAAACTAGTTGCTTGTAGTATTATTTACACCATGCTATTGATTTGATTAGATTTGGGCCATTGGGAGTTGGATACCCGTGGCAAGAACGTGATTTCAAGTTTTATTTGAGCGGTTGAGGTAAGTATCTTGCCTAACCTTGTGTGGGGGAATTTTCCCTTAGGATTTGAGTCTGCTACGTTGATAGTAGTCCGTGTATGCGAGGTGTCGAGTGCATGCTCGGACTTGTTTGTGAAAAGTTGACCCTTTAGGAATCTTAGGTCCTTATATTCGCCGAGTATGAATTGTCCTTAGCATGATTGAATTTCCTAATTTCTAGTGTCATCCTTATTTGCTTAAATGTGGAAGTTCTTACTTTCGGATTTACTCCTAATTGACTTATCTGAAGATTATCATTTCCTTTATTGTCATGCTATGTCTTCTTAACCGCTTATCTCAAATTTGCAATTATCTTCATCTCAACCTATAATTGTTTTGGGTGTTAAATGAATTTATGATTATTCTCTGATTCTTGTCCTTAAGTGGAAATTGTTGAATATTCTCGTAACTGCTCAACCTTAAAATAAGTTTAGATATTCTATACCTTCATGACTTGCCCTTATATGGGGTTATCGGATTTGTGTTAAATTCTTGTTGTTACCCCGTGTAATTAGGTGCGGCTGTCACATGCTATTTTCCTTCCTTGTTGAGTGATTTCTTAATATCCCTATCTCTCCTTATTATGTTATTTCTCGTGAACTAGTTTTACCTATCTTGTGATCGAAGGTTATTGAGTTGATGTAATAATTGTATTCTGAACTGTTGCCATTGTTGTTGTTGTTGTATTGGTTGTGGTGATGCGCAAGATTTCTGCCGTGCGCTGGTTGATATGGGGATTTGCACGAGGTTTATGTCGTGCCGTGTTTACTACTGATATTTCACATGCGGCGTGATAAGGTGGGATACGAGATTGAGTGTTACGCATGTGGCGTGACAAGGTGGGAACATGTTTATGCACGTGTGGCGAAACAAGGCGGGCACATACTTTACTATTGCACACGTGGCGTGACAAGGTGGATTATGTCAGGGATTGGTTGTGATATGTTGTGTTGGCCTGGGGGCATTCCTTGTTGTTGATAATGTGTACTAGAACACTTACCGTGTGAGTTTATTAGTGTGGAAACTCATGAGATGAAAATGTACGTGTTGCTCCTTTTGTTTTCCTTATGTCTATTGGTTGTTGAAATCATGTTAGGACACCTGCACAAGCATACACGTAGTTAAGTACTACTAATGGATTTAGGACTCCTTGTTGTTGTCAAGTATAGATACTCTTGTTGTGCTTACCATATGGGTGAGAATGATCCAATTGGCACGTGATCGTCTGTGCAGTTAGTACTCAAATGAGGGCGTAAGATGCCAAGTGTTAGGGTTCGAATATTGGGACCCGTAAGTGGTGATTTGTCAGAGGTTCGGAACCTCGTGGAGATGACTATGAAATTGGTGTAGAAGTGGTTGAAGTTGTTGAGTCAATTCATGTACGTGTTGTATATTTACATGCCAGATTTGTTTGTGTTCTATTTAGTCTTTGTGTTACTTCATGGTTTTTCCGCTGATACTTATTGTTTTCCTTCTATATCGAATTCACTGTCTTGTTAGCTATATTGCGTAGCCTTTATGTGTATATCATTATTCCCCTAATTCCTATAATGATATTTGTTCAGTTTTATTAGACCAGTGGGTGTCTTGACTAGTCCTCGTCACTACCTCATCGATGTTAGTCTTGATACTTACTGGGCACCCCTGTGGTGTGCTCATACTACTCTTCTGCATATTTATTTGCAGATTCTAGATTTTTGCATAGCCGGCCGATTGATTGTCAGTATCGCGGTTGCTGTTGTGGAGACTCAAGATAAAACCGCTTCAGTGTTCGCGGTTTCGGAGTCACCATCTTATATTTTTATTTGCACTGTTGTACTTATTTCTAAACAGTGATATTTTTAGGAGATTTAGTGTAAATTCTTAAAAGCTTATGACTTGTACTTCCGGGTTTTGGGAATATACAATGTGTAAAGAATCACTTGTTTTAGAAAAATATTAGATTTTATTTATTATTGTTGATTATTCCATGAATATTAGGTTTACCTAGTCCTTAAGACTAGGTGCCATCATGATACCCAACAGAGGGAAATTTAGGTCGTGATACACAGTTCCATCAAATCAAATCAGTCAACTTCCCATAATTTCACATCTAGGACAAGAAATCGCTCCACATGTAATCGTTGTGGCAAAGATGGTCACCACTCTAACCATTGCAGGTTTAGAAATAGCAAAGAAAAAGCCTTTGAAAATTCTATCTGGAAATAGATATAGGAATGTCTACACTCTCAACAACATAGACAGTCTAAGAAATCAAATCTGCCTAGCTTCTATGATTGATGATCCCTGGGTATGGCATAGAAAACTTGGTCATGCTAGCATGATACTATTCAAAAACCTTTCAAACATGATCTTTTCATTGGTCTTCCAAAATCAGATTTTTCGAAAGATCAAATTTGTGATGCATGTCAGTTAGGAAAACAAACCAGACCCTCTTTTAAAGTTATAAACATAGTCTTTAATAAAACCTCTTCAAATTTTGCATATGGACCTCTTTGGTCCAACCAGAACTACTAACATTGGTGGTAGAAAATATTTTTTTATAGTAGATCATTTTTCTTAATTTAGCAGGGTTATTTTTCTGAGTCATAAAGATGAAGCATTAAGAAATTTTGAAGTCTTCTACAGAAGGTACAGTAAGAAAAGGGATACTACACACTGCCATAAGAAGTAATCATGGAGGAGAATTTGAAAGTAATGCATTCGAAAATTACTGCAATGATCAAGGAACTTCTCACAATTTCTCTTCCTATGATCACCTCAACAAAATAGAGTGGTAGAACGCAAAAATAGAACCTTGAAAGATATGAAAAGAACGATGATAGTGGAAAACTCCCTTCCACGCCACTTCTAGGAAGAATCTGTGAGCACCGCGTGCTCACATCATTAATAGTTGCTTTATTCAACCTATTCTCAAAAAGACTCCATATGAGCTGTGGAAAGGTAAAAGACCCAACATATGATATTTTTATCCATTTGGATGCAAATACTTTATCCACAATAATAGAAAAGACAACATTGGTATGTTTGACCCAAAAAGCGATGAAGGTATTTTTTTGGATACTCTCCCTCAGGTAGAATATATAGAGTTTTTAATAAATGAACTTTATCTATTGATGAATCCATACATGTTGTATTTGTGGACACTAACCCTCGCTCAAGAAATGAAAAACTTCCTCAAGATGAGAAAATTTCCATGGTTCCAAAATCGGGCAATACAGGTAAGAACATTCGTGATGAGGTGACTAATCAGCAGTATCAGTCGACAGATAATCACATTGAAAACCAGGAGTCTCTTATAGCTGAACAATCAAGTTCCGCCGAAAAGATCCAGCATCAGTTGCTCCAAATGAATGGAAAAGTGAGTCTGAATATCCACATAAATACATCATTGGAAATCCTCAAGAAGGCATGAACATAAGAAGATCGCTAAATCTGACATCAAATATTGCCCCTATATCTCAATTTTAACCAAAAAGGTAGATGAGGCTCTTGGGGGTAATATCTAGATAACTGCAATGCATGAGGAGCTTGACCAATTTAAGAAGAATAAGGTATGGGAACGCATCCCTAAACCTATGAATGTATCCATTGTTGGAACAAAATGGGTTTACAAGAATAAGTTTAATGAGTCTGTACAGGTGAAACGAAATAAAGCTAGACTGGTTGTTCAAGGTTATTCACAACAAGATGGAATTGACTACGAGGAAACTTTCGCTCCTATTACCAGGTTAGAATCTATTTGTATTTTATTAGCCTATGCTGCTCAAAAGTGTTTTAGACTGTTCTAGATGGGCATGAAAAGTGTATTCTTAAACGGATTCATCTCTAAGGAAGTGTTCATAAAGCAAGCCACAAGATTTGTACATGCATCCTTTCCAAATCATGTTTACAAGTTATCCGAAACCGTGTATGGGTTAAAGCAAGCTCCTAGAGCTTGGTATGAAAGGCTAAGTTCATTTCTAGTCAAACATGGATTTGATAGAGGTAATATTGATACCACTCTCTTTATCAAGTGATCAGCAGAAGGTAATTTAATTATGTAAATCAATGTGGATGATATTATTTTGGAACTACTAACCAAGTTTTATGCAAGGATTTTTCAAACATCATGAAAGGAGAATTTTAAATGAGTAAAAAGAGAGAATTAACTTTATTCCTTGGGTTACAAATCAAGTAATTACAGAAAGGAACTTTTATTAGTCAGACAAAGTATACAAAAGAGCTTATTAGAAATTTGGCATATGTAATGCTAAGGCCATAGGGAAACCCATAAGTCTATCAACCACCCTTGATGAAGATAAAGATGGTAAGAGTGTTGATGAAATAATGTATCGAGTTATGATTGAATTTGTACTCTATCTTACAGCTAGTCGATCTGATATTATGTTTAGTGTTTGCAAATGTGCAAGATACCAGTCACCTCCCAAAGAATCCCACTTGGCTACTATTAAACGTATTATCATATATCTGATAGGGACAATCGACTATGGACTATGGTACAAAATCTTAAATATCTTTGATCTCAAAGGTTTTTCAGATAAAAGTTTTGCAAGTGATAAAATTGACAGGAAAAGCACAAGGAACATGCTAATTACTTAGAAAATATATTATATCTTGGCACTGTAAGAAACAAAGTTGTGCAGTCGTATCTGCTATTGAAGTAGAATACCTGGTTGTAGGCAGCTACTGCACACAAGTCATATAGATTATGAATAAACTATTCAACTATGATTTACATCTTAATTACATTCCAATTATGTGTGATAACACTAGTGCTCTTTGTCTTTCAAAAAATTCTGTGCACCATTCTAGAGCTAAGCACATTGAAATCAAGCATCATTTATTCGTGATCATGTTGCAAAAGGTGATATTGTGTTAGTATTTGTTAATACTGAAAATCAGTTAGCAGATATTTTCATAAGACCGCTGCTTGAAGAGAGATTTTGTTTCCTTCATGAAAAAATTGGCACTTGCTTAATTCCCGCTTAATTTCTCTAAGTTTTTCTATTTTAGAAAATATTCCACAAGTGTTCTTTGAGATATTCGCCTAAAATATCTCTAAATGTGTTTGATTACTCTGTATGTGTATTAATTATCTGATTGACAGAGGATTTGCAAAAGGAAACTTTTCAGTTGCCTTTCACATGTCTTTCTCGAATCGAGGCATCTATTCATCATCACTCACCCTCTTTTTAATCCAGCTTCTCGTTCATATCTTCCACTATCACAAAGAAAATTTCTCTCTGCTCTCTCTTGCTCATGGCCAAAACCAAACCCTCTCCATTTTTCTCCATTTCTAGAAGAAGCCATCTCTTTAAGAAAAATCCTCAAACTGATGATCCGGTAGATGTTGAGTCGTCAGAAAGTACAGATCATCAACAGCTCGAGGATAAGTACAGTGATTCACAGGAAGAAATCCTAATTTCTCAAAAGAGGGCTGGAAAATGTCCAATGGAGTCCATCCTCAAACAGTCATCTCAAAAGAGAGGAAAAATAGAGATCATAGAATTTGGGCCTAAAGACAAGATAAACTTCTATGGTCCCGAAGAGAAAGACAAATTTGTTGCCTACAAAGGGAAATCGATTGTCTATGGTCGCACTATAAGTTTGAAATCTGCGAAAAATTCGCACTGTGATGTTAGCTCTATGTTTGAAACTCAAAAACTTCTATCCCTATTTGCAATTGTTGGTGATACCGTCTATGAAGAGCATGTGCGTATGTTTTACGCTAATCTGTTTGTGAATGACAAAGATGACTTAGAATCCATGGTTTTGGTAACTCACATTATTCTTGACTCTTATCAGTTTGAAAAGATCTATGCAACTAAGTTTGTTGGGTATAGTTTCTTGTGCAACATTCTTGGCTTGATAGTTTTGAAGTGTAATTTGAAGAAGCAAAATAAAATTTGTCTGAAAACCCCCTGATATTAGTCTCAAAAATCTAAAATTTGAGCATGGTGTACTAGCCCACATTATTGCTTCTACCCTGTTACCACTTACTGGTTCTCGTACCACCTTGTCTATCAGAGACGTGTTTTTCCTGTACTATCTTGTGAATGGAAAGACTATTAATTGGTTTGAGTGGGTACGTCAGTACATGCTTGAAAGCATCAGGGATGTCTCTTCTTCTTCTAACATCTTGCCATATTGTTTACTAATCTCTTATATTTTGCAAGTTATAAAAGTAGATTTGTCTTCCTATGCCCCTGAGACCATCTCCAACACATATGACAAGACTGACTTTGCTATGATGAGGTACACCCTGTTGACGGAACTTGGTTAAATAAGGACAAGGCACCAAAATCCACTCCTTAATAGGGAACTGGAGGCATTAAATTTGAAGCAAGTGAATCCTCTTCCTCAGATCGCTGCTACCGATGCATCAAAATATTGTAGATATCAAAGAATTTTGAACTTCTATAAAGGAACATAGTGATCAAAATCAGGGAACTAACAAAGGAAACAGGAGCAGATGTGGCCAGATTAAGGATCACCATTCAAGCCACAAAAAGGCAAGGGATCAGGGCTATGCGGGATGTCACTGAGAAGCTAACCAAAGTTACCAAGGAGATTGATGCCTCTTATGATAGTTTTTGAACCAAAGTGATGAACACTTTGAAGTATTTTATTGGTAGGAACTAAGTGTCTGGGCTGTTTAAACAATCTTTTCTTCGTTCTTATGTTGTTTGATAAAATATTTTTTTGGTTTTGTTTGGATGAGCATACAGTCGATTATGCCCACTTTTGCCTGCTATAGTTGTTAGATGTATATAATTATGCATGCTTTAATTGTTACTATTAGCTATTGTCATTTGTATCTCTTTTTGTTTTTTTTATTGATGTCAAAGGGGATAAGAAGAAGAAAACAAAGACAGGGGAGCGTGTAAACAAGGGCACAAAGACATGGGAGTAGAAGTACACACCTTGAAAGGGAGGTGTCCCATAAAATTAGTCAAACTCTTTTTGGATTATTGTCATCATCAAAAAGAAGTAGATTATTAGGTTTAGAATTTTAATAATGATCAATAATCAAAAGCCTTGACTAATGTCGTTCCACCTTATGTGCAGATTCATAATGGCTCTAGTGAATTCAAGGAAGGAAGAAAATCATCTAAGCATATCAAAGGAAGCCAACGTCTATGTTATTCAAACTCCATATAAAATGGATACCAAGATGAAAAGAGAATCAATCAAGAGAAATCTGCGGAAGTATTTAAGAGAAGTTAATTGGAAAGATGAAGGAGCCAAACTTCAAACTAAGAATGAATATGGCCATACCTCTCAAGCTATATTCATGAGGACTCCCTTGGGTCCTACTCTTAGAAGATTATTCCTCACAAGGAAAAGACCTCCACTCAATGATCTTTCACAATCCCAGAAAATAGAAAGCAGAAGCTTCATCGAGCACTATTAAAGAAGAAGTGGAAGGAAAATGAAGCTCATGCAACTTAGCACATGTTTCTCTACATTTCTAGTTTTTAGTTCTTAGTACAAACACTATATTCTTGAGTTTACAAGTGTCACAAAAGATAGGAAGAGTTAGAAAACAAAACAAGAGTTGTGTCAAAGTTAGACAAACACTGTTGATGAATATCATTGGTGGTGAACGTACTAAAACCACCACTGTTGTAATGACTTATTGAAGATCTAAGAGAAACCTTGTGACTCAAGTGAAATGGATATAGGTACCACACCGGTACTGAACCAGTATAAAATTCTTGTGTCTTATTTATTTTTATTCTGCACAATGTACTTCTGCTGCAAATTGAACCTACTGAAAAGTTTAGTCCACTAATTTCGCTCGTAGTCAACTAAGTTTTAAAATTGTTTATAATTCACTCCCCTCTTGTACTTTCACAAAACACAAGTTGATAACTAAAAGAAAGAAAGTCCTAAGTTTTTAAGACTAATAGCCTGTCAAAAGGTATTTTTCCCTCGAAAAGTATTTGTTTTCCAAAGTTACGGCGTTTGACCAAGCTTTTAGAAGGAAAAAAAATGTTTGAGTAGAAGCAAAAATAGTTTTTGACGAGTAGAAAAAAGTAACTTCTTCTTAAAAGTACATTTTTATTTAGAAATATATACTTAGAAGTACTTTTTAAAAGTTTGACCGAACAACCAATTGTTACTGAAAAGTGTTTTTTAAATGGATTAGCCAAACGAAATACCTCTCACCAAAAAATGCTTTTCACCAAAAATATTTTTTTTTAAAAACACTTTTAAGAAAAATATTTTTTAACATAAACTAATTTTAAAAGCACGACCAAACAAGTTATAAGACAAGGACAGAATGGAAGAGGGAGAATAGTCCGTCACATAATTTACACATAATTATGTCCATTATTCCATTCTAATAGTGACCTTATTTGCCTATCTAGAAGAGTCAGAATTACACTCGAATGGACACTGAACATCCTACCATCGCAACTAATGTATTTATGATCCCTCCTAAACCTCCGGATATCAATAATCTAAATAACTTAAACCACCCTCAAAATTCCCCACCTCCTTCCAACTTCCTCCCAGGGTAACTCACCACTGGAGCCATTAACCAAGCTTGAGAAAAAGATCGCATTATCACAGGAGGATAAAAATTGTGTATTTGCCATGGAAACACTCATTAATAATTAAACTCCATGGGAAAAGAATTATGCACCAAATCCTCAAAAAAAAGGTCCAAGATATGTGGATAATAAAGGAGAATTTTCCATTAATAGACCTTGGTGATGACTATTATATTGCTAAAATACAGAACAAAGAAAATATGCTTGCAGTTTTGCAAAATGGCCCATGGTTTATATTTGGCCACTTTCTAACATGCCAGAGATGGGTTCCCAATTTTGTGCCATCGGAAGCTAAACAAACCTACACAGCAATATGGCTGAGACTCCCTAACCTCCCAACGAAATTTTACGACAGTGTTATCCTCCATAAGATCGGGAATTCAAT
This sequence comes from Nicotiana paniculata, assembly GCA_005239505.1. Lineage (NCBI taxonomy): Eukaryota > Viridiplantae > Streptophyta > Magnoliopsida > Solanales > Solanaceae > Nicotiana > Nicotiana paniculata. The sequence goes on from ML303052.1 coordinate 22,324, forward strand.
AGGGGAACTTCTGAAAATGGATGTTTGTACATCTGCCACCTTGAGGGGGAGATATGCAAGGTTGTGTGTAGAGCTACCGATGGATCACCCGGTGGCAAAATTCATATACATTGATGATCGTAAGCAATTTATCGAATATGAAGCCGAAAACATTCTGTGTAAGGGATGTGGATTCCTAGGCCATTGACACGTTGCATGTTGTTGATAGTAGTTTAGACACGTCTAAGGGTATATCTTCTAATGATTCTAAACAATATTTTAATATTCTTCCAAATCTTAATGAAAATACATCTCCGAATGCACACCAAGGTATGGACATTAAACCTAACCCTAGCTCCGACCCCCAATATTCCAGTGGTAACGTGCCTACCCCCCCCCCCCCTAATCATGCTTCACACTTGTCTCCAAAACCTCCAACTGATGGCCAAATAGAAAATGGCACACAACACGTACCTATCATATCCCATGTAAAATCTTGCATATTATCCCCTATGCTAGACCACTCTAAGGACATGCAATTAGACACAATCATTCTTTCTTCCCAAAGAACGCCTATTTCTAAGATCAAACTTAGTGACAATGCCCAGACTCCCTCTTCACCACCGAAGGAGATATCGGCTAATCCAATTCTATCGTCAAAATCATCTATCGAACATGAACAACATTCCACCTCTACCCCAACACATCTAGAATCCCCCTCTAACTTTTGTGCAGCCTCCATTACCTCAAGACCACCATCCCTTGTCCTGGATAGAGTTAGGTCTGATGGGGAGAGGTCTAGTATTCAACACCACAATTAATGGCCAAGAGAGTGTCATATTGATCCAGAACCCGAGGTACATAGCACAACTAGTGGCAGAGGGTCTTCACCTTGCCATGAGCAATTACTGGAATCATGTATGGGTGAACAATATCTTACAACCACTTGCACCTCAACTGAACCAGAATCTAGTAGAGGAAATGAGAGCCCAATGGAACCTTCCTCCTTACTTCAGCCTTGTTCCCATCCTCCCCCAGAATTTAGGTCTGGACCTCCCCTTCTTCCCACCGGAAGCTCTGACGGCTCTCAACCCAATTTTGATGCCTTGGGAGGCTCCACAACATGCACCACAGTAAGAACCACCACCACAACCTCAACCACAACCGCAGGAGGTGAACATGCAAATGCCAATGGAGCAGTTGAACCCCAACCCACCAGTAGTTCCAAACCTAGACATTCCACTAGGAGAAGAAGTGAACGAACCAATAAACTTAGTGGGGGAATCAAAGGAGGAATTGTCAATCCTAGACAAGGTAAAAGTTTATCTCTTCAAGGAAGAGATAGAGAAGAGGCACATACTGTTTTTCTCTCAAAACTTTGTCAAGTGTTCAATGGATATTCGTCCATCACACGACCCAACTGTGGGCAACAGGGCGATGATACTAGTTCCTACCATGAAAAGGAACTCCACAAATCCTAGGGATCTGTTGTTTAATGGTCACTCTAATGCCACTGATGTCAATATGATGAACAATGTTATTATCTGGAATATAAGGGGGAAGGGGGGGAATGAGGAGTTTAGGAGGAATTTTAGGGACCTAATTGTGCAACATTGTCCTATTGTAGTGACTTTACCGGAGACACGGATGCAATCTCATGGTTCGTTACTGAATGAGTTTGGGTTCTCTGACCTAATTGAGGTTCCAGCGGATGGGCATAGTGGTGGGATGGTGGTCCTTTGGGATGACACTAAGGTTACTGTACATAACTTTGTATGTAGGAACCAAGAGATCCATTCTACAATTGAGGTACGTCCTATAAAATTTAGATGGCTATTTTCGTCAATTTATGCAAGCACTAATATTATGTCTATAGATAATATGTGGAGTAATATTAGACACATTGTTGATAGCTACCAAGGTGCCTGGAATGTGGGGGGGGGAGGGGATTTTAACGATATTTTTAAAGCTAATGAAAACCTAGGAGGTAGATCTATTAACCGTAGGCGGGCCTGTAAGTTATGGGATAATATTAATTATTGTAATCTTCTTGACCTAGGTTATAAGGGGAGTAAATTCACTTGGACTAATAATCGCCTTAAGAACAACCCTCTAATTATGGAACGACTAGACAAGGTGTTCGGTAACGATCAATGGGTCCAAATTTTCCCTAATGCTACTATAACACACCTTCCTAAGACTCATTCCGATCATAATCCGCTTCTACTAAATCTCATTCCTAAATACCATAGTAATATTCCCAAACCTTTTCGGCTTGAACCCTTTTGGTGCAAGGATCCTCAGTTTAGGGAGTTAGTAACTACTGCTTGGGATGACAACCATTTTGTTACGGCCCCCAACGCTTTTGTATCCTTAGTAAGAAACTGGAATAATAAAAATTCGATTGGGAATCTCCTAAGTAAAAAAATAAGAATCCCTGCTAGGCTTCAAGGTATCCAAAAGTCCACCTCCTACTATTTTAGTCTTTCCTCCAAAACCTTGAAGTCGAATTAAAAGTTGACTTTAACAACATATTAAAAATGGAAGAGGACTATTGGAAGTTATGCTCTAGAATTCAATGGCTCAACGATAGGGATGCCAATACAAAATTCTACCATATTATGGCCACAAATAGGAGGAATAAAATTATATATTTTAAGGATGAGGATAACAATTGGATTTATGATCCTCAAGCCATCCTTAATCATGCTCGGAATTATTTTAATAACATATTCACAACCCTCCATACTAACAGTGACTGGAAAGCCATTAGACATGATCCAAAAACTTTCAATAAAATAGACTTACTACCTCTAGATCAGCCACTCACTCGTAGTGAAATTATTCAAGCTTGTTTTTCCTTTAAACCCTATAAGGCCCCGGGTTCGGATGGGCTCCACCCCTTCTTCTTCCAAAATTACTGGAACATAATTGGGGACTCAGTGGTCAATCTATGTGATGAGGTCTTCACAAGTGGTAAAATTTTGGAAGGGATTAATGACATCCTGCTTTGTCTCATTCCTAAAATCCCCAATGCCAATAATTTGAAAAACTTTAGGCCTATTGGGTTATGTAATACTATTTACAAGATTATTACAAAAATAATTACAAATCGATTAAATCCCTTCCTAGATAATATTATTAGTCCTATTCAATCTAGTTTTATGAAGAATAGGAGGGCTTGTGATAATGCTATCATAATTCAGGAGATCATGCTCAAAATTAACAAGTATCGGGGGAAAAACCACAATATGCTCCTCAAAATTGACCTGACCAAGGCTTATGACTGCCTAGAATGGATTCATCTATAGAACTCTCTTATTCTATGGTTTTTCACCCAAAATCACTAAGCTTATTATGAATTGCATCTCCTCTTGTAGGATTGCAGTCCTTGTAAATGATTCTAGAACTGAATTTTTCACCCCTTCTAGAGGGATCAGGCAAGGGGAACCAATGTCCCCATACATCTTTGTTCTATGTATGGAGATGTTTTCCAATCTAAGTAATCACAATGTGGACTTGAGACATTGGGATCACATCAATATAGGAAGGAATAATTATCAGTTGTCTCATTTATTTTTCGCGGATAACCTTACCTTAATGGGTAGCATTAATAATAAAACCATCCATAATATGAAGCATTGTCAAAATCTTTTCTGTTGCCTGTCTGGCCAGTCTATTAATAGGGCAAAATCTAAAATTGTCGTGTCCAAACACTTCCCAAAAATCATTTGTACAAATATTTCAAAAATTCTCAATATGAATGTTTGTCACACCTTTGGGAAATACCTTGGCTTTCCAATAACTAACTCCAAATCTATGGCGTCGGATTTTCAATTTGTTATCGACAACATGGTAACTAGATTGGCTACTTGAAAATCTAAATGTCTCACTATGGCAGGAAGGTGTACATTAGCATTTGCCTGCCTTAATACTCTTCCTAACCATAATATGCAAATCTCCCTACTCCTTTCGAAATCCTTAAAAATTATTGACAAAATCTAGCGGGATTTCTTATGGGGTAGCAACTCTACAACTAGAAAATTACACCTTGTTAGTTGGGACATTGTTACTAGGCAGAAAAAAGAAGGTGGGTTGGGTATCCGCAATGCTAAGAGTAAATCTAAACAACTTAGCTAATATTGCTTGGAGACTTCTTCAAAATGCCCAATATCCCTGGGCCAGGGTGATCTATGAAATTCATGGGAGTAGGATTAGTAGTAACTCTGGTTCCTTCATATGGAATAGCATTATTAAGGGTTGGGATATATGTAAAAAAGGCATTATGTGGATTCCAGATAGGTCGTCAGCCCTGAATATTTGGGATAACCGTTGGATCCACCAAACTCCTACCTTACCTGAATGTATTCAGGGCCGCTTAGGCCAACAGGATAATCTCATTACTATTAAGGACTTGTGGCTCCACAACCAGTGGGACTTAACAAAAATTTCCTTTGAAATCCATCCTCCCTTGGTTAACAAATTAAAATTATAGCCACTACCCCAAATAACCTTAACCATGACATCCCAACATGGTCTCTTACCTCAAATGGTCAGTTTTCCAGTACATCGTTCTATAAATTTCTAAATTCCCACCCCAACACCACTCAAGACTTTAAGTGGATTTGGAACAAAAATTGTCCTAGTAAAATGAAATTTCTCTTATGGAAATATCTACACAACAAACTACCAACTAGAGTGTACCTAAACCGCATTGGGATCAACATAGACACTATGTGTTCCTTTTGCAAACACAATAGGGAAAATACTAACCACATTTTTTCTTCATTGCACAGCAGTAAAGTGATTCTGGGCACAGCTAGGCATCAACATTGCTGGTTGCAACCTGTCAAACCACTGGCTAATCAACCTACAAATGTGGCTTTGGTGGACTATTTAGGAATAGCATGGGTATATGGATACTAGGGTTCCAAGGTTCGTCTTTTGATCTGTCCCCTCTGCATGCTGAACTTATGGCTTTGAGGAAGGGCCTAGAACTAGTAAGGGATCAAGGCTTTACCAATGTTGATGTGGAGACTGACTCCACGGAGGTCATTGCAAGTCTAAAACATGATTTCTTACTACTAAATAATATTGTCTATGAATGCAGGTCATTGATGCACCAGGTGAAGGTTCAAACAGTGGAACACAACTTCAGAGAGGCCAATCAAACCCGCGCACAAGCTGGCTAAGGAAGCTCTTAGTATGGCAAATAGCAGGGATCTTGAAACTTTGTATTATCCTCCACATTTTGTAACCGCCGATTTAGCGACTGATATTGCCCCTACTCCTTATGTGTTTAAAAATATTAGGAAAGAGGTATGCACTATGCTGCCCTCCTTTGGAAACAAGAACGTCCTTCGTGACTATATAATGCATTGTAATAGCCAAGTAGAAATGCCCCATCGGGGCCTTTGTGAAAATGTAGTATCCTAACTATTATAATATAGATCCCTGTTTATCAAAAAAAAAAAATAAGAAGTTTCTTGTTTGTTATATCTCAAATATTTACTTCACGTTTTAGAAAACAAGAACATTTATTACCCTTTTTCAAATTCATCCTTAATGCTCTAGTTAAAGTGTTAATGAAGTAATAGTTTAAAAGAGAGCGAAATGATTTTTTTTTTTAAATCTTATGGTTAAAAATAGTATCATCTCAATGGGTGTTCTTAAAAGATATCTTACGGACATGTTCAAAATAAGTTCAAACTTATCGACCTCTAACCATAAATCATAGACTTAGCTAAATTAGTCAAACACATACAAAATTTGAAAATCCAAATAAATAAGGATTTTTTCTCTCCAAATCACACACAAGTTTCTTTTTCCATATTTTAAAGTGTAATCAACAATATTAAATACAAGACGGAAAGAAAATTTCATGGATGACGTAGCAAATAAAAGTGATAAAATACAAAGAAAAAATATATACAAGATCCAAAAATCTAAGCGAAAAGGAATTTTTTTGAATATGTATGGTTGAAATTCCTTGAAAACATATAGATGAGTCAATATATATAAATTTGAGAAAGAATGGAGGTGATTTGGAATGATTTGATATCAAAATTTGTAGTTAAATCAAGTTTTAAAAATTCTTCTGTGACACATGTGACAAACATGTATCACGCATGAACCGTACACATAGGTACACACTGAATCTATTCCAACAATATCCACTCAAGAGAAAGCTAATATTGGTAACAATTCTATGAATTGGGTAATTTTTGTACTAACGTTACACCCCACACATGAAATTGAAGATTTATGAGGTTTTAGCACAACCAATCGACCGACGACATGTTATGGGGATAAAGAGGTGATTATATTTTATCAAATTGCGCCATCTATCCCACTAGGCGCAGTGGCCAGTGTGGGGCGACACGTTTGGCACTTGGGGCGATGGAACTTCTAGAACCTGATATAAAAAGTAGTGCAACTTCTTTCTCTTTCATTCTACACAATCTCACTAGCTTCAAGCTCTTCCAAAAACACTCTCAAACTCTTTCCAAGAACTCTCAAATGATTCAAGACCATATCAAAGGCGAACCTAGTAGGATTTAAAGTAAAGAAATGCGTGATTGTCACTATATCATTTGTCTTCTTGTTATACTGATTTTGGAGATTCCTTGAAAGTGAAGATAGTCACCATAGAAGTGTAAGAATTCAGAAAACGTAGTTAGCTCTTCAAAAAGGTATGTAAGGCACCCTTCTTTCTTGGTATGACTTGATGTAAGTATTTCTTTCTAAATGATCCTTATGTTGTAAGCCTTAACTGTTCTAAGTCTTTCTTGATGACGTTGTTCATATTCTTATGCGTTCCCTGCCGGTGGCATTTTTTTTCATGTCTGAGATGTTGCCAGATTGTATTTTGAGATAAGAAAATATGATTCATTCTGAGTTTAATATATACATATATAGTCGTGCTATATTCGTTCGGGTACGATACCTATTGTGCAACCATTGATCAGTTGGATATGATGAGACATTACATGAAGTATTTATCGAGCCCTTATGTGGATGGGTATGACCTAGTACTCTACGAGGCTGGGTAGGAAATGATGTATCGTGTGATATTATTAAGTCCTCTTGAGACTGGGTATGCCGAGTTCTGTTGAGACCGGGTACAACCGAGATCTTCTAAAGTATTTATCGAGCCATTATATGGTTGGGTATGAACGAGTCCTCTACGAGGCTGGGTACGGTATGATGTATGATATGATATTACCGAGTCCTCTTGAGACCGGGTACGCCGAGTTCTGTTGAGACCGGGTACAATCGAGATCTTCTAAACACGGGTACGACCGAGTCCTCTTGAGGCCGAGTACACCGAGTCATGTTGAGGCCGGGTATAATCGAGACTTCCTGAGGCCGGGTACGATGTGATGAAGATATAGGAATTTACCGAGTCCTCTCCGAGGCTGGGTACAATATGATATGATATGCCCCAAAGAGTGGTTGGATATGATATGAGATTGTATGCCCTAAAAAGCGGTTGAATAATATTATATTATATTACATATTTAATGCGTAGTCCCAATGAGTGGCTTGTTTCTTAAAAACTTGCATACATTCATGATTCAGGGTTACTATAGTGTACGCCCCCAGTGGCTTATCTTTGGTGTTCAGGTTTAAATTGTGTATTCATATCTCTTACGTTATGCTTTTGGTTTACAAACATTATCAACCTTACATACTCAGTACATCTTTTGTATTGACGTCCCTTTGTTCTGGGCACTATGTTCACGTCCACAGATACAGATAAACTTGGTGACGTCCCTCCCCAGTAGGGTGCACGTTTTAGCTGTTGGTTGTCGCACTCCACTTTTCTGGAGTAGTTGTACAGAAGTCGATAAGTACCGAGCATATGTTTCTATTGTTTTGGGTATGATGGGGCCCTGTCCTGACCATGTTATTTATTGTGGCACTCTTAGAGGCTTGCAGACTATTGTCCAATGTGTATGTACACATGGTTGACTTTGTTGGTAACGGTTAAGCATATATAAAGTGTTAAATTTTCTTCCACAATCAGTTGTGAACATTTTTAAATTTTGGTGTTATACTTGGAGGCCTTGTTAGCCCAGATTTCATGTTGAAAGGTCTAAGTATAGGCGTTGGTTCACTCGGACCTTGTTCTGTTGTGTGCCAGTTGCACCTCCCGATGTTGGGGGTGTGACAACTAATTTGCTTATGGGTTGACATAAGTGGTAGTTTCTCAAGGACAAATAATATTTAGCAGAGGTAGCCTAGCGTGAGCAATTTGTCCTAATTTTTTGCTGAGTTCCGCATCCAAATAGTGTACTTTGAACTGTATTCCCTTCCAATGTAAAGCATAGATAGATCCTATCAAGAAACTATTGATGTTGATGGTTACCTAGAGCCACCAAATTAACAGGTCGATTTACCCAATAGTCTAGCTGATGACATTTCTTCATGAAGCAACACATCTTGATAAAACACCCAAGAGGTTCTTCATTTACAAGACTCAGACATGAATCTTTTGGTTAAAGATAGAAGGATACCAACCATCTGATCGTGCCTTTGATGGGTGAACAATTAAGTATGAATTTTCAACAAACGTATTATTAAGGCTGAAAATGCACGTGGTATAATTAACTTTACACTCTCAAGACCTTCTACAATGTCAAGAAATGTCAATATAACAAATCACCAAACTAAGAAGCAATAAAGAAAATGCGAGGAAATTTAAACAGAATTTACAAGATTAAAGGAGGAATCTGTCATCATAAAGGGAACAAAAATCCATTTCATTTGCACTCAACACCAGCTTCTGCGGCACGATGAGTCTTGTGTCTTTAATCCTCCCAATGTGCACCCAACCCTCGTTGAATAACCGAGCCACTTCTTCTCTCAATTGTCTGCAGTCTTCGGTCTTGTGGCCATGTGTGTCGTGGTACTTGCAGATTAATTTAGGATTTCTATGAGAAGGATCGGTTTATATCGGTCTTGGCCACTTGGTGTCTTTAATCCTCCCAATGGCTTATACGATACATGAGGCATTGACGCTGAAGTTATATCTGATAATCGAGGTGCTTCCGTGGGATCCGCGTACTTGTCGAATCCAGTCTTGCTCATGAGTCCCCGAGGATTATGTCCTCAGTCACCCCTTCGATCATTACGGGTGGAATTACGCCCTGCATGGTTGTTTCTTCTATCTGCGGCGTAAGACTGATATCGATCTTTGGTTGGTCTCGATTCTCTGTCAAAATACCTTTGGTCCTTACCTGTCGACCGGCTCGGGTGTACTGAACCCAAGGGGGATCCTAGTTGGTCATCCTCAACTCTAATCTTCGACTGGTACTGGTTGTGAACATCCACCCAACTCACAGCCGGGTATTATATTAAATTTTGTTCAGTTGGCGTGATGCGATTGAGCTCCTCTCATTCAGTCCCTGTGTGAAAGCTTGAACAGCCCAGTCATCGATAACCGGCGACAACTCCATACGTTCCATTTGGAATCGAGATATGAATTCTCGTAGCATCTCATTTTCCCTCTGCTTTACCTTGAAGAGGTTTACAAACGAGTCCGCCAGAATGGAAAACGAATCGTTAGAGTTCGGAGGCAAGTTGTGATACCAAATGATGGCTCCTTTGGATAGGGTCTCCGATTTTCTTCATCAGGACTGTCTCGATTTCATCATATTCCAAATCATTTCCTTTAATAGCGCACATATAAGAGGTAACATGCTCATTGGGGTCCGAGGTCCCGTTGTACTTTGGTATATCAGGGATCCTGAATTTCTTCGGTATGGGCTTTGGAGCCGCACTTGGAGGAAATGGTTTTTGTACAAATTTCTTGGAGTCCATTCCCTTTAAGATCGGTGGTGCCCCTGGGATCTGATCAACTCGAGAGTTATAGGTTTCCACCTTCTTATCATTAGATTCAATCTTCTTCTCCCCCGATCTATCCTCTTAATAAGCTCCTCGAGCATTCTCATTATGGTTGGATTGGCCGTCGAAGTATTGTCACCTGATCTTTCAGGCACTGGATCGGTACGGCGAGTAGCCTCTTGCTCGACCCTATTCGGAGTCTGGTGCTAATTTTGCAATTGGGCTATATCGTTCTGCTGGGATTGCAGCATTTCAAATATGACTTGGAGACTAACATCTTCGTCTCCTCTACCTTGGGTACCTCGATCGTCGGTCCGACCTTCTCTGCGTACGCTTCCATCGGGGTCCCCGCCTAACTCGGCATTCAAAGCAATGTGCGAACTGACGTCGACCAGGTTTGCGGGTGGCGCTTCTCCGAGACCAGCTTGTGGGACCTTGACTCCTGGAGCGACAACATTCTCGTTCTCCCTGTGGAGTCCCAGGACGTTGTCACCATGTGTAGCAGTGTTCTGTGAGTTTGACATGATTTATCCTGAAAATAAAATTCTTGACAAGAAACAAGCGTAAAATAGTGTGTTATACCAAAATTAACACTGAAAACCCACTATTATCCTTAGCCCCACGGTGGGCGCCAAACTGTTTACCTCGAAATATGAGTAACAATTAAATTTGTAATGTGATTATAAGGATATGCGATCCAATTCAATGCTAATTGGTAAATAAAGAGGCAAATAAATGATCTAAATGAATCAAACCCGTGTAATTGCTAGCCGTCGACCTCGATATGGATTAGATTCGAGAATGCTTTGCCAAGAACAGTAAGAACCGAATTATAATGCGAGCAACTCAAATGTGGAGAATAAATAGTAAATAAAAGAGCTTTGTATTCAGTAGTATATGAGTAAGAACTAGAGCGTTGTGATAATTGTGATCATAGATGTCTACAAATGAATAGGGTTCCTCTTTATATATTTAGAGGAATCCTAAATAAGGAATGATTCTAATTGCGGAAGTAAGATTAATGATTGGTATTGTTAACCGCTAATGACTCTACCTGCTTTGAAATTCTCGCCGGGATTGACGATTGAGCACGGATATTTCGTGATTCGGTTACTACGGTGTCGATCCAGTCTGACCTCGATACCTCAGCCTCCTTATTCGCTGAGCTCGAACATACTTTCGACTCCCAATTTAAAATCGATACATACTCTTCGAACTTTTAGGCTCGGACGTCCTCGATTTTTACCATATATAGGTTATTTGTAAACTTCTTTCTACATAGAGTTTTTAAACTTCTTGAAACATTTTCCTAATTAAACTAAGTGAGTTCTTAACTATCATATTGTTAAGCGAGATTAGATTAGAGACACTAACTTAGATAAGAAAAAAGCCTACTTTTGAAAAGCATTTTGAATGAAAACAAATTTAAAGTGGCTTATAAGCAAACAATTATAGTGTTTCACTATTACAGTAGTTTAGATCTTTAATTAATATTAAAATCAGTATAAAGGTAAAATCTGGTAGAGTTATCACTTTTCCATAAAAGATTTGGAGGGAGTCTCGGGTTAGATTAAAAGATAGTCTTATATATTGGCATCAGAGGTTCTTCATCTCTTTAACTACTTTTACTGTTATCTCCGGTCTTTTTACTTCTTTGAGAAAAAGTGAGGTTCAATTGGCCAAGTGAATAATAGTATTAGGCAACTTCTTTAAATTATCACCCAAACATATTTTTTAATAATATTTATATGATTCATATATATATATATATATGTATATATATATATATATATATGTATATATATATATATATATATATATATATATATATATATATATATATATATATATATATATATATATATGTATCTATTTTACTTTACTCATTCGTGCTATCGTCGGTCGAGTATGATACCTATTGTGCAATCATTGATCGGTTGGGTATGATGAGACATTATGTGAAGTATTTATCGAGCCCTTATGCGGCTGGGTACGACCGAGTCCTCTACGAGGCTGGGTACGGAACGATGTATCATGTGATATTACTGAGTCCTCTTGAGACCGAGTACGCCGAGTTCTGTTGAGACCGAGTACAACCGAGATCTTCTGAGGACGGGTACGACCGAGTCCTCTTGAGGCCGGGTACACCGAGTCATGTTGAGGCCGAGTACAATCGAGACCTCCTGAGGCAGGGTACAATGTGATGAAGATATAGGACTTTACCGAGTCCTCTCCGAGGCTGGGTACGATATGATATGATATGATATGATATGATATGATATGATATGATATGATATGATATGCCCCAAAGAGTGGTTGAATATGATATAAGATTATATGCCCGAAAGAGCGGTTGAATAATATTATATTATATTATATATTTAATGCGTAGCCCCAATGAGTGGCTTGTTTCTTACAAAACTTGCATATGAAAGATTCAAGGTTACTGTAGTGCACGCCCCTAGTGGCTTGTCTTCGGTGTTCAGGCTGAAATTGTGTATTAATATCTCTTGTGTTATGCTTTTGGTTTACAAACATTATCAGCCTTACATACTCAGTACATCTTTCGTATTGACGCCCCTTTCTTTTGGGCACTGTGTTCATGTCCACAGATACAGATAGACCCGGTGACGTCCCTCCCCAGTAGAGTGCACGTTTCAGCTGCTGGTTGTCGCACTCCATTTCTCCGGAGTAGCTGTACAGAAGTCGATAGGTACCGAAGCATATGCTTCTATTGTTTTGGGTATGGTGGGGCCTTGTCCCGACCACGTTATGTATTGTGTCATTCTTAGAGGCTTTCAGACTAGTGTCCAATGTGTATGTAAATATGGTTATGACTCTGTTGGCAATGGTTATGTATATATAAAGTGTTAAAGTTTCTTCCACAGTCAGTTGTGAACATTTTAAAATTTTGGTATTATACTTGGAGGCCTTGTTAGTCCAGATTTCATGTTGAAAGGTCTAAGTATGGGCGTTGGTTCGCACAGACCTTCTGCGTCGTGTGCGAGTCGCACCTCCCAACAACTTCTGCATCGTGCGCGAGTCGTACCTCCCGATGTTGGGGTGTGACAACTAATTTGTTTGTGTATGGGTTGACATAAGTGGTAGTTACTCAAAGACAAATATTTTACCAGAGGTAGCCCAGCGTGAGCAATTTGTCCTACTTTTTTGCTGAGTTCCGCATCCGAATAGTGTGCTTTGAACTGCATTTCCGTCCAATATAAAGCATAAATGATCCTATCAAGAAACTATTGATGTTGCTGGTTATTTAGAGCCACCAAATTAACAGGTCAAATTACCCAATTGTCTGGCTGATGACATTTCTTCACGAAGCAACACATCTTGATAAAACAACCGAGAGGTTCTTCATTCTCAAGACTCGAACATAAGACTTTTGGTTAAAAGTAGAAAGATACCAACCATCCCACCGCGCCTTTGATGGGTGAACATTCAAGTATGAATTTTCAACAAACGTATTATTAAGGCTGAAAATGCACTGGTATAAGTAACTTTCCACTCTCAAGACCTTCTACAATGTCAAGAAATGTCAATATAACAAATCACCAAACTGAGAAGCAATAAAGAAAATGCGAGGAAATTTAAGCGGAATTTACAAGGTCAAAGGAGGCATCTATCATCGTAAAGGGAACAAAAATCCATTTCATTTGCACTCAACACCAGCTTCTGCAGCACGACGAGGCGTGTTTTTCCGCCTATGCCTATTATGACGAAAACCATTGGATCGAGTAGACTCATCAGTGCTTGATCTAGTTCCATTACCATTTTCCTCTTCTGCTGAATCGTGTTTTTTCTTCAACCGCGTATTCCGTTTCCTCTTCTTTCCATTCTCCAATGCAGTAGAACTTTTTATCTCTAAGTTTGGAATTCCAGTTTTTTCATCCTCGGCATCCTCCTCTTCTATTATGTCAGCTACTTCTTCATCAATGTCATCTTTAAGCGACTTTTGTGGCCTTCCCCGTCTCTTCTGTGCAGGGATTTTCTCTTCCTCGTCGCTTCCTGGATCATCATGGTCACTCACAGTCAGTTTCTTCCCTTTCCCTCTACCTCGAACCATGGCTTAAGGACCTGTGACTTCAGCAAAGTTGCACTTGAAATACCTGCTAAAGTCTAAACAAACGAAACCTTTAGCAGAGGCTAACCAAAAGAACCAAGTAACGTTCCTAACTGATAAATGGACCTTGGGCCTAACTCAACCCCAAAAGCTAGCTTATGAGGTGAGGATTGCCCAAGACCATATAAAGAGACCAAAGACCTCAAATCCCTTCGATGTGGGACAACTCAACACTAATGAAAGGCCGAAAAAAGACAATCATATGGTAGGACATTCAATTTATCTTCTTTTCCAGGTAATAGAACAAAATACTGCACAACACTTAAAGTCATGACATGTCATTAACCGTTAAGCAAACACAATGCCTCATTTTTCTTTTGTTTTTACAGGTAATACATGGTAAGGGGAGGCAAGAAAATCTTTCACTTTACGAAAGAGAAAGCAAAATTATGCAAACGAGGTGATCATGCTCTTGATTGAATCAAATGCCATGTTATAGGAGGTTCTGACTTAGAGGACATAAATTGTGTAATAAGGCCAGAAATCGTGGCATCCGTTACCAAGGCAATTTCGGCTGAACTGAGCTTAAGTTTTGAGGAAGTTGCCAAGTGATTGATAAATTATTCTAAATTGGACAAGAGAAAAAATATACCACTGAACATTTAAGTTCATATAACAATTACAAGCTGGAAAGTTATCCTTCACCTGTTAGCTTCTTAGCGGAAAAACACACAGTACATTTTTCTTTTAGAATTCTGGTCTATCAAAAACCAATTTTGAAGCAAAAAGCAAAATAAGATATGTCAAAATCTTACCTTAAACACTGATGCACACAGTGATGAAGTTTCTCAAACTTAATGCAGAACCATCAGCAAATCTAAATTTGAATGCAGTCTGTGAAAAAGTCGAGGTCCTAAAATGTTTTTCTTTCGTACTCCTAACAGGGTCTAGAAGCTATATCTGACTCCTCCACGACCAGTCTGTGAGAATAGCTGAACGCCCTCTGAGTAAAAAGACCAAAGTACAATTACTATCAAGTAGGTGATCAGCAAATACAATTGCATAGATTTTTGGGAGGAACCAAACCATTAGAAGGCTCTAGAAATAAGCAAGTCATAATCTAATACGCTCCCCTTTGTCAAAGAGCGTCACCCAAGGCATTTTTCAGACTAGCACTAAGAGAAAGATACGAAACTGATCCAGGTTTTATCAATAATAACAAGAGAGGACAACCATTAGACACTGCTAGAAATGGAGCTGGAACATTAGTGAAAGAATATTCGAGAAACCTATGCTCTTTTTCTATTTTTAGTTTTAGTTTTTAGAAGCCAATCCATGCCTGGGAGCACATTCAAAAAAAGAAAGAAGATAAACTAAGCCTGCAGAGTTATAAAGGAATCAATTTTCTGTTTTATTTGGACGAGGTGAAGAATTCACAGATCACCAGTATCATGCTGTAGCCAAATATATTTCATAATCAGTGGACAATTTATTTGTGAAATGTAGAAGCCCATAACACATACAGCTCAGAGCATCAAGTCGAGTACTATATGATGGAATCAAGTTCTTATTTCCTGATTCTTAAAATCTTCAGGAAAGAATGTGATGCCTTTAGTTATTTCAACTTTAGGAAGACATTCTAGCGTGACCAATAATGGTTATAGTACATTTGATTGTTCTTACCAGTTACCATCATCTACCTGGTTAAAAAGCAAATGTTGCTTTATAGTCCTAGTTCTATTTCTGCATGTTATCCTTCTCCCACAGCTAACTGGAACCATATCTTATGAAACTCAACATTTTCCCGTTCTCCCTCAGCAGCATAAATATCTGAAAATAACTATAAAACTCAGATTCTTCAGCTCCATCCCTACTATATGCTTTGCCATCTCAACAAACACTGAAGGAAGCCCCAAAAATTTGAAACTGTAACTTCCATTGGCATATGTTTGATTGTATCTAAACCTCATCCATCCTCCAAACACGACACAAAGATCAATGACACAAGCAATCCTAGCATAATGCTCTTTCCTCGATCTAAGGCTCCTTCATTAATCAAAAGATCTTCAAACCTCTCCTGACTAAACCACCATGACTACATGCAGAAAGAAGAGAAATTTGACAGCACTCTTTCATACTCTTGAAAAGTTGGATTGCATATTCCATCCCACCATGCTTCCCGAAAAATCCTTTCACTCCTACATTTAAAGCACATTAAGCGCACTAGCAACCACAACAGTTACCAAAAATGCTCCACTCTGTAAATCAGAACATGAATATTCCCACAGAGCCAAAATACCCCACATTGGAAGAAGCCCGGTGAAACTAACTTCATGAGGCTTAACTCCAGCAGCTAGCATATCCTGAAATAAGGCTAAAGCTTCACGAGATCCTTGGCAACCATGAAATCATCACATTCCAAGTAACCAAATCTGGAATCAACCCCTCTTTACTAATTTCGAGAACAACAGCTTCACAATCTCCTTTCCTAGCGTATCCAGTGATCATCACATTCCATGTAAAACTGTTTGGCATTTTGCTTTCTAACCTTGTTTTTTAGAACAAAATTAAGTGATTCTTCAATTTTCCCACTTTAGAATATGCATATGTCACTCGTGTCGAGGATAAAATATCTCTCTTAACCATTCAGACAAGAACCAACTGGGCATCTCCATATTGTCATATTCATCATACATATCAGTCAAGGCACTTCCCACCAACTCATCTGATGCATATCCAATCCTATATATCATACTATGCATCTTTATTCAGATCCATTGGACCAACATATGCTGAACAGCACAATTGGAAATTTGTACTTATCCATAACAGCTCTCAATTATTGAAGTATAAAAAATTAGCCAATAGTGTTCAGGGTACCAATGGAATGCTAAAGCTGATATGATCCAATCAAAAGCAAAAATATTCAGGTTTGGGAAGCCAATAATAGCTTGTACACGGGTACCAGCGGAATACTAAAATTGAAATGACAAACATTCAGGTTTGGAGTTTTTGGAAACAGAAATTCAGCAGAATATAGATCTCCATAACTTGCATACACACCAATGAGCTTTGATTCAGTGATAAATCATTCATGTATATGCACGATTTTGACATTACTGCATGAATTTGCTTGATAGGGCCTTCATGCATTTTTGCAATAATAAGCTAAACCTATTTACAGACAAATTGATTGGAAATGTGAGGTAAAAGTTTATGCCAAACTTGAAATCCCAAATGGAAAACAGCCACATAATGTACGGATTTGAATATTCCACAAGATCAAATACTGTCTGAATCTGCATTTACAAGACTGCAAGATAACAGTCAATGTCGGATATATATTAACACCACATTTTCGAATCCAATGAGCACATAATATAACAATGATCTTTTGTATAAAACCACAACTGAGACAGGTAAAATAAATTTCCATCTCAATCCTTGATAAAAAGAGATAATTATAGTCAGTTAAATATACACTACCAAATCGTAAGAATGCCTTTTGAGCCTGGAAAGATCTACAGAGCAAGCGAGTGGAGGTATCCGTCCTATTAATTGAAGTGTTCTAAATCAAAACTGAAACAGGCAATACTGTCGCAGGCAAAAACCACTAGAACCTCAGTTTCTTTCTACACCTGGCATATATCTTCTCCTTTTTGTATATTTGGACAACACCAACTAGAGCATACTAATATATAGAGGATTGACATAGCTTACCCCAACTAGTTTGCACATGAAGCATAGTAAATTGATTGCCGGATTAATTTTGTTAATAACATAACCACTGAAAGACATAAAATTGAAGCAAACTTGCAGCACAGGTAGAACCAAATCAAGAAAACAGGAGGAAAGTATAAATTCACCTGCTATACATCACATAGCCTAAATCTAACTTAGAATTGAACTAAGATCTAAATAACAAACCATGCAAATTTCAAATTAACAAACAAAAATACCAGATCCAGAAGATTAAAGCAGCATTATTACCTTTTCCACCCCCTCCCCCCCCCCCCNAAAAAACAGCATATTTAAAGGTATATATTATAAGCTGCTATCAAATTCAACAAATTTTCTAGAACCAAAAAGTATTTCAACACAGCCATACAAAAACTACAACTCAATCCTAAAATAGCTGGGGTCCACTATGTAATCCTCCAAATCAAAAGATTAACAAAGAGAACACTAGATCCAGAAGATTAAAGCAGTATTCAAACTACAAAGCAGCCATCAAATTCTGTACAAGTGGTGGAACTAAAAAGTGTATTATATAGCCAAATTTCAGTGGAAAAAAGTAATCTTGAACTCACCAAAAGACTCATTTGAAGAAACCAGTCAAACCCATTTGATGGCGTGTTCAAATAAACGAAGAATAGCTTTGAACCAGCAAAATTAGAAGAAGAAAAAAATATGGTGAACCAGATCAAGAATAGTGAACCTGAATACAGAGGCTAAAGATTGGATGTCACTGAGATAACAGAAGGACCCTCCATTGCCAAAAACAAAGATAAGAAAGACAAAGGTATGGAGAGAGAGAGAGAGAGAGAGAGAGAGAGAGAGAGAGAGAGAGAGAGAGAGAGAGAGAGAGATTTTTCTCAACTGTTTGTGTAGTGCCTCAGTGGCGTGAGTATAACAGCAAAGAGGTTGGTTTCTATTCTGATCTGTTTTCTTGTTACTTACTTTAGGACTAGGAGTAGAAAGTATTTAGGTATTTTGCCATGTTATTTTTTTTTTTCTTATTTAATAATAATGGTGTTTAGAAAAACGACAGTACTCAACAATTATCTATGTTTCACCAGAGATTGTATAACTCTGCTATCAATTCCTTTTAATAATAGTGGTGCTCAGATAAATCTTAAACTATATACGCTGGTAATATAAAAATATTTAAAATTACTTATTAAGTAATTACAAATAAATTTCTTCGTAATCGTAAATTAATAGTTTCGCTAAAATATATTTAGCATTGGAACTTGTTGCATGTTGTCGGGTACAAAGATTGAAATTTGCATCACCTTTTCTTTGTTTAGCTAGCGTTTGACCATAAGTTTTTAAATTTGTTTTGAAAAATCTGATCTAGATGAAATTTGATTTAAAGATGAAAATGTGTTTGGACATCATCTTTCAAGGCAGAATACATCGGCAGACCATTAAACTTGTCATCATTTTTTACTTTGACACTCCATATTAAGTCTGTTCCATTTGAAC
This sequence comes from Nicotiana paniculata, assembly GCA_005239505.1. Taxonomy (NCBI): domain Eukaryota; kingdom Viridiplantae; phylum Streptophyta; class Magnoliopsida; order Solanales; family Solanaceae; genus Nicotiana; species Nicotiana paniculata. Next base: position 41,432 of record ML303052.1, read on the forward strand.
ACTCTAACCAGACGTTGAATGTGTCATTTAAACACAAAATTCATAAGCAGCCAAACATAAATAATACGTGCAATTCACTTGCCACAGTGACGAATAAAAAAGAGACACATAGATTTAACTTGAATTAATTAATTTAAAAAAGCTTTTGAAAAAGAAAAAGTTAAAGAAAAATAAGAACAACTAAAAGAAATTTTAGTTCTACACCATTATTGGTATAACATTGCAGTTGCTCCGGCCAGATTTGGACTCCTTCACTGGTCAGATTTGGACTCCTTCTCCGACCAGATTTGGACTCCTTCTCACTCGTTCTTCAACAGCCGCCGACTCCTTCTCTCTCGTTCTTTCTTCTTCTTCTCTTCTAGAATCTTTCTCATTTCAATTTTCATTCTTACAGGTATTCAAGTTCATTAATGAAGTTTTGGACCCACTTCAACAGGTTCTTCACGAGATCCAGCCACTTCAACAGCCCATCGTCGTCTTCCCCAATGACCCCTCGCTGGAAGAATTAATTTTCAGCAATTTTTTTTCCAACTATCTTCTTCTCCAGATATTTGACCATTTTCCTCTTCTTCTTCTTCTTCTTCTTCACGTTGTAGCTTTGGGAGAAATATTTTTATTAATTCAAACTTGATTTTCTTCTTCTTTGGATTCACGAAACTCGCCGGAAAAAATGAAGGTTCGTCGAGATTTTTGAGATGTGAAACCGCCCGACCTCTTTCTTCTACACCTTTTGTTTCTTCATATATGTGTTGTTATAAAAAAATGAGTTCTAAAAATGGATTTTTTGGTTGATTGGATTTAGGAAGGTTTGGTCGAGTTTGCGAGTCATCTGGTGTGCGAAAGAACTATGCAGCAATGGTGTGCAGAAAGAATAGGAGAAAAAAAAACAAAAGAAAAATTACTCCCTCACGCTCTGAAAAATTGTGTAATACACAGCTCTATTCCATATCATCATTTTGGATTTAAATGACACATCCAATGTGTGGTTGGAGTGTTCAAATAAAACGGATTTAAGATGAAGTGTCAAAGTGAAAAGTGAGGATAAGTTTAATGATCTGTCGATGTATTCTGTCATTTTTCAAAATATATTTTTCTAATTTATTTTGAAAAAACATGAAACATGACTTATACTCACAAGTTTTAAAAATTATTATAAATACTCAACAGTACAATTATCAGTAACATTTTATATTATCGCAAACAATAGTCTGGAATATAAACAAATTTGGTACAAAATTATCATTTTATAATGAACTACATGATACACTATCATATGACCGAGAAGATGAAGTAACAATATTACAAAATAATAAATGGTAGCCTCTTTTATAAAATATAAAAAAATTTAGGATAATTTTTAAAAAAATTAATAATAATATTTTGACCCAAAACCAACTATTATTTGGGATCTGTGTTGCATGTTATTGGAGATTGTATTTATGCTCGTGTTGTTTAGGATCGCACTCTTGCTGCAGTAGACAGCTCTAGCTTTTTGCTCTTGATTTCTGTGGTTGTGCCTTCTAGCATTATTCTAATAGATGTTGGGGTTTCATTCCCTCACTTAATTTAGGAAATTACTTTTAATGCTTTACTTCACGATAAAAAAAATAAAGGTTATAACTTATGAAGAGTGTAAAAGAAATTAAAACGATCACTGTATATAACTTAAATTCTTTCCGGACCGACTTGCGCGATCTAATTACCAAGATAATATAATGGTAATGCATCCTTTAATTAAGTAAAAGTTGAGTATACTCATTCTTCTTTGTCATATAGTATTAAATAAATGTGAAAGAGTGAGAATGTTTTCTTCCTCACTGTGTATATTTATTTCGCTCATTTCCAACAACGTGTAAGGCTTAAAGTCTAAACCCTCACACCAAATTAGGTGATTTCTAAATGAAAAATATCATAGTATTAATTGAGCTGGAAGCACAATAGCCTAATAATTGCATAATAGATTTAGGTCCATTACACTACGCATTATTTGAAAAGATAAAGCTTTTAGTAATTACTGAGGACAATTTTGTTTTACGTTTAATGTACTAGTAAAACAACAGAAAATACAAAATGTATATCCGTTGTTTAAAGGTTCAAGAAAATGAAAAATATCAAAAAAATTGACTATATTATAAAATAAAGACTATAAAGTAAATTAACCAAAGATAAGTATAGACATAAATTTATGTATTATTCAACTTCAAACTGATGTAAATAATGAATCGAAAATTCCTCTATTTATAGAAGAAAGGAAGCAGCTGTGAGACTTTTTTGAAAGCAGCTGCAAGGCTTTTCTTGAGCTGCTTGTAAGTTGTCTGCATGAGCTGCGCGCAACCGGCTTTTTTAATAAGAAGCTGCTGCAAATTATTTCATTGAGTTGCTTGCAACCTGCCTGTACAAACTGCATGTAGATAAACTTCAATAGAATACTAAACGGATAAGTTTTTTCAAGAAGATTATCTATAGCAGAGTAAAAAATGAACATTCATAATATAATATTTTTATAACACTCCCCATTGGATGTTCATTAAAAGATAATATGCCTCGTTAAAACCTTACTAGGAAAATTCAAGCGGGGAAAAATCCTAGTGAATTAAAAAGAGTATACATATTCAGTAATACGCATTTCTAGTTGCCTCATTACAAACCTTACAAGAAAAACTCATAGGGAAAACCTTAGTAAGGGAAAAGAGTACATCGCGTATTTCTCTCTCCCTGATGAAAACTTTGTTTCAATTGAGTCTCTGCATTCCAATCATGTATACCATCTTCTCAAAAGTTTAAGTTGGCAAAGATTTAGTGAATAAATATGTCGGATTGTCACTTTAACAGATTTGTTACACATCAATGTCACCATTTTTCTGAAGACATGTGTGTAGAATAATTTTGGTGAAATGTGTTTCGTTCTCTCTCCTTTTATAAATCCCTCCTTCAGTTGGGCTATGCATGCAACATTGTCTTCATATAAAATTGTGGATCTTTTATCACACTTCAAACCATATTTTTCTCGAATAAAATGAATCACTGATCTTAATCATACGCATTCCCTACTTGCTCCATGAATAGCTATTATATCAACATAATATGAAGAAGTAGCAACAATAGATTGCTTTATGGAGCGCCATGATATGACAGTACATTCAAATGTAAACACGTACCCTGTTTGAGATCAAGTTTTATGGGGATCAGATAAATAACCTGCATCGACATAACAAAAAAGATTTGCACTACCTTTGTTAGCATAAAACAAACCAATATCAAGAGTTTCCTTTAAATATCGTAATATATGCTTAATTCCATTCCAATATCTCCGCGTAGGAGAAGAGTTATATCTCGCTAGTAAATTAACAGAGAATGTTATGTCAGACCTTGTTGTTTAACCAAAGAATTAGATCCTTTAACTAAAGCTTATTTTTAAGATGAATACGGGTTACTGATAATCAAGAAAATGGATAAAAATAAATAACAGACAATATTGCAGAAATATAGAAAAGTGAAGTCAATTATATTCGAGAATCAGATACCTTTACAAGTTGTATTCCCTCCCTTATATAGGAGATTCTTATAACGTACAACTCTTGTTATGGTTTCTCATTAATGAATAATTATGACATTAATGAGGCGTTACAAAGGATAACGGTAATAGGGTACGGTTACATAACGTTCGAGTAATCAATTGTGGGTCTTTGAATCTGCCCGTAGCTTTGTCTAGATTCATTTTGACCGTGCCTCTCTCCTGTTTTGATCAAGTTGAGTTTCCCCTGGCTGATAAATTCGAGGGTTTACTGAACTGTGCCTCTTTGTACTGTACCTCTTCAAAGGATCACAACCAGCTGTTGCGTTTTTCTGTGTCCACGTGACTGGCTGAGTTGTCAAAAGCTGGCTTACGTTTGAAACTCTTTTTTACCAATATAGATAGTCCTTCCACTTACCATATATTTAACGATTAATATTTGATAAGCGGATATTCATTTATGGCGGGAATATTTTGCCGCCGCTTTTCCTCGAATCATTGTATCCTTCTCTGCACCATAGGCGTCGTTTGTCACTTTCATTTAATGCTCGTACCACGTGTCCTTTTCGGATTGGTTCTGCATTTACTCGGCACCTTTTAGGGATTTTTGCGGTTGTGTCAGTCCCGAAGTGACATCTTCAATTATGACTTTTCATCATTATTTTTTTTTCCTATGGTTGACGGTTGTCCTCAAGTATAAATACCTTTCTTCTTTTCTTTACTTCCACGAAACACTTTCTAACTTTGTATTTTGTAAAGAACTTTCTTCTTGCTTTTGCAAACATGTCTTCTTCAAACCAACCTCAAGGAGTAATTGATATTGAAAGTTTAACGCCATCTTCTGCTCCGACTAGGAGTCGGAGGGGTGGTAGACTTAGAAGTCTAGGATCCACTCCTTCGAGGGGCTTCTCTTCTCCTCAGATAGTCCCTTCTTTTTCAACTAGATCTCTAGTTTCTCCAAGGTTTAGGGTTTCTCGTTCTCTGTCTAGAGGTAGAGGTGAACGCCTTCGTGAACCTGGAGTCAATGAAATTATCCCTGATGAGTTTGTTTTTGCTAGGGATAGTCAAGTTCTTGTAGACCAATCTTCTTCTCTTGAAAGTGTCGAAAGATATTCAACCTTATAACTGAGGGTCATATTTCCCTTGTTCGTAGGGAGTGCTTTAGGAGGTCTGACTTTCCTGTCTATATTCCGAATAGTAATCAAAGAATAACGTCTTACAAGACGGGATATTCTTTTGTTTATATGTATCCTTTCACTCTAGGGTATAGACCCCCCATTGACCCGGTTATAATTGAGTTTTGCCGTTTTTTCAATATTTGCTTAGGACAAGTTGGTCCACTTGTGTGGTGAGTTGTCGCATGTCTTAGGAGTTTGGATTCTTTAGCCTCGATTCCTTTTACTTTCAACCATCTTATTCATCTCTACTCTCCTATCTTATTCTGTGAAGGGGTTTTTACTCTGACTGCTAGAAGCAAAAGAGTGTTAGTAACCCCTGGAGATGATAAGGATAGGGGTTGGTACCTCCGGTATGTTGTTGTACCCACTGTGGGTTTAGTGGGTGAAGAAAATCTTCCTTTCCTTGAGAAGTGGAATCGCGCACGTGAGTATGCTTTAGATCACATTTATTTACTTTTTCTCGTTTTGACTTGAGATGTTTTATTAACACCGGATCTGTTTCTTCTTCTCTCAGCAATCATGAATACTGTTGAGAATGTCTCCGGTATTCGTGATTGGGTAGAAAAATTATTGTTCGTTGCTCCTTCAGGAGAGAGATCTTGGAAGTACCTCGTTGGGAGGTATGCTTGGCATGTAAAGACCCACGGTAAGTGAAGCTCTTTCTCATGCTTCTTTCCTTACTCGAGTCTCTTATTTATTTGTCGTTTAATTTTTTCCCTTTTAATAGGGTTCTCTGCTCGTGGGGTGTCTGCTTCATCTATCCCGAAGATGTCCTTGGCTCAGGCCCAGGAAATTATTGTTGGTTCATCTTCCTCAAAGAGGAAGATTGGTGAGTCTCGTTCCGTAAAAGAAGAAGAAGAGGGTGATTTAGTGCACATGCCACGGAGAAGGCGAGTGGTTTTAGATGATGAGCTCACAGTCTTAACCTTACCTTCCGTGTCTGTGATTGAGCCCCCTGTACTTGATGATGTTTCACATTCCCCTATTCATGAGGGTGTTGATCTTGCTCCTGATGATGTCTTGGCTGTTGTCTTTCCTGCTTCTTTGAGATAAGCCGTCTCATATGTTCCTTTGGCTGTTTCTGTTGATTTGCCCATAACTTCCTCTACTCTTCAACCCTCTGTGCATGCTGCTTTGCCTGTGGCTTCTCCAGCTCCTCAACCTTCCGTTCCTGTTGATGTTCCATCCCTGCCTGCTTCCATGCCTTCCGTTAGGGAAGTAGGGTCTTCCAGCAGAGAGATGCGGCAGGTGGTAATAGAGGTTCCAGCTGAGGGAATCTTTTCAAGAAAACGGGTGAGCCCGAAGTGTGGCTCAAGCCTTTAATAGGTCCCTCTGAGAAAGCAAAGCTAGCCAGCCACGGTGCTCCTACATGGGCCAATGAGGTCGTGCATACTTCTTTGAAAGTATGATGCAAGCTATCCTCTTTCATTTTCGTATATGAAGTTTACCATATCTGACTGGTTTATTTATTGTAGATTAACCTCATAGACATGGAGCTTATGAAGAGGATTTCAAACACGGATCAAGAGACAAAAGCGTTGCAGGCCGATGTTGATAATTGGAAAGCACAGTATGATAGCCTAAGGATTGACATGGATGCTTTAGAAGAGGAAAGGAGTACCTTGAAGCGGCAGATGAGACTCATGGCAGCAGAACTGGCAATAGAGAAGGCTTCTTTCAGTCAGGCTGATAAAGATAAGAGTGTTCTGGAGTCTTCGTTCGCTGAGCAGTTGTCCTGTGCCTCAGAGGAGATTAGAGATTTGAAAAACTTGTTGGGGCAGAAGTAGGAATACTCAGGCGAGCTCGTGCAATCACTCACTCGTACTCAAGAAGATATTCGTAAGGCTTTAGACAAAGCTCAAACTTTAGAGAAGTCGATTGTACCGTTAAGGGCCGCCCATGAAGTTGTGGAAGCGGAGAAGGAAGGATTGAGAGCAGAGCTTCAAGTATGGGCAAAGGATTATGAAGATTTGGAAGAGGTGGCTGTTGTCGATGTGATCTGGGCGTACATGAATTCTCGCCTTGACACTTTGATGGAAATGAGTCAAGAGGGTTTTGACCTTAGTGCTGAAATAGCCAAAACTAAGGAAGCCATGGAGAAGGCTCAACAAGGTCATAATCTCTCTTCACCTGATGGTGAGATTCCAGCCGCTCATGCTTCTTCATCCCTAGTTGCTCCTGTTCCTTCTGCCACAGAAGTCAACCCCTCTCTTGAAAAGATTTAGTTGGTTCATCCCCCCTTTTTCTTTGTATCAATTGGTGGTTACCCCCAGTCCCATCGGGGGTAAATTTGGATTTTCTT
>ML303054.1:0-25128 GCA_005239505.1 Nicotiana paniculata
TAATTGAGGGCCCTTCAATCAACTACAACAAGAACGTAGTTAAACAATTAGAGTTTAATCAACAAATCAAAGCTATATTAACATCACAATAAGTTTATTCCCCAACGGGTTCTACCAACAATTAGCTAAACAAATTCATAAGAATAAAATCTAAAACAACTTGCATAATTAAACTACAAAGTAAAGAAGAAAATATGTACAAGTTGATGTTTTGCCTTGGATTCATTCTAATCTCGAATCTGCCTTCTAATTCGTGAATCTCCTCCTTTAATTGTGTTTTAGGAGTCTATTTATAGGTTTAGGGCGAAGCCTAACCGTGTAGGAGACTTCTATTTCACTTGGGAAACACTTAAACTCGTCAAACTCGGACTTGGGCGACACTGGAGACCCCTGGCGTTTGGGCTCTAACGCCCCCCTAACGCCAGGGGGGGCCTGGCGTTATGTATCTAACGCCCCCCTAACGCCAGGGGGGGCCAGGCTTCATGGGGAAAACGCTCGGCTATCGCCCGGGCGTCTCCTTTTGCGTATTTTTGACGTATTTGCATCCCTTTAGCTCCGTTTCCATTTCCAATTCACCTACANTGTAAGGTATATCACATGTTAAACTATGCAATTTAGTCTCGCATCAGTCGCTTAGTTTTTTACAATTTTGAGCAACCTAAGTTGAGTCTAGAACCATCCAAAAATATGGGTCCCAATGCCTCCAGTACCATATGTAAGGGACGGGTGGTGCACGCATAAGACGCAAGTTATAATTGATTAGAGCGCTTTAGGTAAAAACTTAAAGATAGTAATCGGGTAGCAGGAGATGATAGTCTGTGCCCGCTAAATAATATGAGCAACACCCCTGTCTTGGGGGAGTTACGAAGTATTATTTATGTTGCACAGGGTGATCCTATAGGCTAAAAAACTTAGGACCCCCCATCCCTATTAAATAATTCCTTCACTTTATTTATTAGACTAATTCACATAAGTTAAGTTCGGCCGGGACCCATAAATTTGGACCTCGAGGAGTGCCTAACACCTTCTCCTCGAGGTAATTTGAGCTCTTACCCGATCTTTGGTGATGCAACTAGTATTACCTGAGTCATTTGCAATAGGTTCCCTAACGTACCTTAATCCGTTAGGTGGCGAATCTCTCAATAACTTTCTAGTAAGGTTATGCTCTAATATGTACTACTATCCATTGCATCCTACTTACAACATCCTCTCAAGTCTCATTTATTACTAACTTGTACTCCATAATTAGACCCCATTGGGAAATTATACTCTCTATAACCTTGGATTTTTCTTGCCCGTCGCTTGGGTATTCGATATGTCTGGAATTTGATAGGAAGAGAAGGTTACCTATTGCTCTAAGCTTCATGGCACTATCTAGAGCAGAAAGAAATGAGACAATCCTGGATGTCTTGGTAGTTAACCGTTTATATGAGTGGACGACACACACATATAAAGGAAACTCTACTGGACACGGCTTCATAGACTCCCTAGGAATCTTGAACTTAGTGCTTTGATACCAAGATTTGTCACACCTCTAACCTAGGCCTGGATGTAACACGGCACTTGGTACCTGACTATATGTGACCGAGCGAACCAACTGGCTAGCTGAACCAATGTGTGATACCATAACATACTGAATCCGGAAGATAAACTAACACATGCGGATGTACTGAAAGTTTAAAGGATATAAATCAAAAGCAGAAACACTAATATAAGTTTGAAACATATATGTAGCAACATTGCTTAACCTTAAATGCCCGTGACTCTGTCTAACTGTTACTCTAGTCTATGAAGCCTCTAATGAAGCACTGAAAAACACTGACTGTCTTAAAATACTAAAGACTGTAAGGTAATGATAATGCCCCGAAAGAACTGGGGATCACCAAATAGCTGGTACAATGGTCTTAGCGCTCTGAATTGTCAACCTGTAAATCATTATCTGCATGGTAAGATGCAGGCCTCAGGTCCTAAAGGAAAAAGGGGAAGGCAACCAGACCTACAGAGCTAGACCTTACCTTAAAATTCCTATTGCGGCATGAACAACCTCATCTACTAGAAAGCGTCTAAAAAATAAGAACTTGAAAGAACTAAATACTATATGATCATTACAGAGTTTATAACACAATCTGCAATGATATTACATATGATAATGCTCAAAAAATGGTAGAATAAAATAAGGTAGAAATTAAAGTCTTACCCATTCTTCTTCAAACTTTTGTGTTCTTCAACTTGTAGCTCCTTGTCTTCCTCTTCAACTATCTTCAATATGTCTTCAAAATTCATCGTTTCTTCTGGAACCTATTAGATCTTGTGGATGTGGTAGGGGCATCCCTCTTTTACTTTGCAACACTCATTGGGAGTTGCCTAATGGAAGCCCCATATGTCACCTTTCCATCGCAATTATGTTTCCTATTATGTGTCTTCTTCTTGTTTTTGTTGGAGCTACTTCTAATATGTTTAGGTGAAAGGTCTCTATCCCTATCAAGATTTTCAAAACATGCATCTAATAGTTCTCCCTCATCGCCTTCATCATAAAAACTCTTGTCCCATATCCATACCAAAAGCTTCAACAAGATTGAATCATGACACTAGAGCTCCTGGTTCATGACTCGTGGCTATGATACCAAATGACTTCTTATGGCCAAGAGCATTCAAAGTATCCAAATCATGAGAGACAATAGCATGTAAATTTTTTGTAGGAACCAAATTGCTTGTGCTTGCTAACAATCAAAACGTTTGAAACTTACCTGAATGTACCAAATCTGTCAACGCTACTCCCACAAGAGGTTGCTTTTGTTGCTAGCCATAGGTACAAAAACAGTTGCGCTTGGACTTAGTTTTTTCCCCTTTGCTTCTCACTCATTTTCCCTATTGATCCAGCCCTTTTTACCATGGGTGAGTATTTTCTTGCTCACTTTTATCCCCAGAAATATGCTCATAGATACCATTTGGTTCAATCATCTTGTCCACTTGATCTGCCCAGCATTTAGATTTGAACGTAGGTTCTTCAATCATTTTGTGTTCAAGCTCCTCACTTGAATGTTCAGTCACCCTATTTGGATCTCCGAAAACTGAACCCATATAAGTGAAGCTGCCTCGGTCGGGCTACCCAAATCATACGCCCTCCACCACTGATAAGTTGCTCCCCTGAGCTGGAACATAGTAAAAGCAACCCCGCTCGGCTCCATAATACCCATAGTACGGAGAATGCGGTGACACTCCTCCAGAAAACCCTGGGCATCATCAGTCGGCAATCCACTAAAGGTAGGAGGGTGGTACTTCTTGTACTCCCAAGTCTAAGATGTTCTTCCTTAGATGATGGTGCCCTATCCACGGGCTTATTTGGAACCCGAGTTTATGTCGCCATGACACTTGGAACATGACTAATGTGAACTCATTGCTCTGGAGTGTGGGCGGTGGGAGTTTGAGCTCCTCCCCTGGTCTGTGAAGTAGAAAGGTCGGGCTCCTTCGCAATTGCGAATCCCACACCGCAAATGCGAGGTTCGCATTTGCGAACTTTTTCTCGCATTTGTAAGATCTGCAACAGCTGCCAAGAATACCAGAAATCTGGTGTGTTTTCAACCCCTTCCACACGTCTGAAACTCACCCGAGCCCTCGGGGCTCCACACCGAATACTCACAAAAGTCTAACAACATCATACAAACTTGCTCGCGATTAGAACACCAAAATAACATCAAAAACTAAGAATCGTCACCAAAAACCAATGAACCAAACTTAAGAACTTCAAGTTCTTCATTTCACTTCCAATGCGCCGAAACATACTTAAATTACTCGGAATGCCACCAAATTTTGTGTGCAAGTCTTAAATGACATTACAGAGCTATTCCCGATCTCAAAATTCCATTTGTACCTTGATATCACCAAAACGCGTTCCAAACCAAATTTATTGAACTTCTAAAACCTTCAAGAACCAACTTTCACTATTGGGCGCCAAAACGCTCCTGGGTCATCCAAAACCCGGTCCGAGCATATGCCTAAGTCTGAAATCATAATACGAACCTATTGAAACCGTCAAATCCCGATTTCGAGGTCGTTTACACAAAATATTGACCGAAGTCAAACTTGGCCTTTTGAACAACCTTAAGAAACCAAGTGTTCCGATTTCACTCCTAACTCTCCCAAATCCCAAACCAACTATCCATGCAAGTCATAAATCAGTAAAAGCAAGTACAGGAAGTCTTATTTAGGGGTACGGGGTTCTAAAAAGCAAAACAACCGGTCGGGTTGTTACATTCTCCACCTCTTAAACAAATATTTGTCCTCGAATGGGTCAAGAATCATACCTAGAATGCTGAATAAGTGTTGATCTCTGATCCGCATGTCCTCTTTTGACTCCCAACTCCCAAGTCGCCTCCTCGACTGGATGGCCCCTCCGCTGAATGTTCACTGCGGAAATCCTCTTGGACCTCAACTGGCGATCCTGTCTATCAACAATAGCAACTGGCTCTTCCTTGTAGCCCAAGCTCTGATCTAGCTGATTAGTGTTGAAATCTAACACATGAGACAAGTTGGCATGATACCACCAAAGCATAGTCACGTGAAAAACCAGGTGAAATCCTGATACGCTGGGAGATAAATCAAGCTTATAAGCAACCTCCCCAACTCACCTTAACACCTCAAATGGGCCTATAAACCCGGGGTTCAACTTTCCCTTCTTTTTAATCTCATACTACCCTTCATAGGTGAGACCTTAAAGAGAACCTTCTCGCCAACCATAAATGATACATCGCGCACCTTCTGATCCTCATAACTCTTCTGCCTAGACTGTGTTGCGCGAAGCCGCTCATGGATCAACTTTACCTTTTCTAAGGCATCCTTCACCAAATTTGTACCATATAACTTAGCCTCGCCAAGCTCAAACCACCTGATGGGAGAACGAAACCGCTGACTATATAAAGCTTCAAATAGATCCATCTCTATGTTGGAATAATAAATGTTGTTGTAAGAGAACTCAACTAATGGCAAGAACCGATCCCACTGCCTCACAAAGTTAATCAGCCATGCCCTTAGCATGTCCTCATATTTCTGAATTGTCCACTCTAACTGCCTGTCGATCTACGGATGGAATGTTGTGCTGAGCTCCACACGGGTGCCCAACTCACTCTGTACGGCTCTCCGGAAATGCAAAGTTAATTGAGGACCTCTATGTGATATGATGGACACAGGCACACCGTGCAACCTAACTATCTCCCAAATGTAAATATGGGTCAACCTCTCTAAAGTGTAAGTAGTGGCTAATTGAATGAAGAGTGCCGACTTGGCAAATCTGTGAACAATGAACCGAACTGCATCGAGGCAACCCAACTATAAAGTCCATAGTAATGTGCTCCTATTTCTACACAGGTATAGTCATCTGCTGAAGTAGGCTACCTGGCCTCTGGTGCTAATACTTAACCTGTTGGTAATTTAAGCACCTAGCAACATACTATACTATGTCATTCTTCATCCGATGCCACCAATAATGCTTTCTCAGATCCCGATACATCTTCGTAGCACCTGGATGAATAGAATACCATGAATTGTGCGCCTCCTCTAGGATCCTCTCCCACAAGCCATCAACATTAGGAACACATATACGATCCTAGAGCCACAAGACTCCATCCTCACCAATAGAAACCTTCTTGGAACCACCTTGTAGTACCGTCTCTCTAAGAATTGCCAAGTATGGGTCATCAGACTTTCGGTCCTTGATCTGCCCCATTAACAAAGACCGAGCAACAACACATGCAAGCACTTGGTTGGGCTCTGAAATGTGCAACCTCACAAGTCTGTTGGCCAAGGACTAAATGTCCAAAGCTAGTGGCCACTCCTCTACTGATATGAATGCCAAACTACCCATACTCTCTGCCTTCCTACTCAAGGAATCTGTGACCACATTCGCCTTGCCCGGATGATAAAGAACGGTGATGTCATAGTCCTTTACTAATTCAAGCCATATGCGCTGCCTCAAATTGAGGTCCCTTTGCTTAAACAAGTTCCGCAAACTATGGTGGTCGGTATAAACCTCACAAGACAGCCCATATAAGTAATGCCTCCAAATCTAAAGAGCATGAACAATCGCGTCAAACTCTAAATTGTGCACAGGGTAGCTCTTCTCATGGGGAATCAGCTCACATGAAGCATATGCAATAACTCGCCTCTCTTGCATTAGTACACATCCCAAGCCAACGCGTGAAGCATTGGAATAAACTGTATACATCCCCGAACCGGAAGGCAACACTAGAAGTGATGCCATGGTCAAAGCTGTCTTGAGCTTCTGAAAGCTTGCCTCGCACTCATCGGACCATCGGAACGGAGCACCCTTCTGAGTCAATCTAGTCAAATGTGCTGCAATGGATGAAAATTCCTCCACAAACCGGTAGTAATACCCTGCTAACCCCAAGAAAATCCTGATCTCGGTCGCCGAAGTAGGACGAGGCCAACTCTGAACTGCCTCAATCTTCTTGGGATCTACATTAATACCCTCGCCTGATAAAACATGTCCCAAGAATGCCACATAATCCAACAAAAACTTATACTTGGAGAACTTAACATACAACTTATGTTCCCGCAAAGTCTAGAGCACTACTCTCAAATGTTGCTCGTGCTCCCCCAAGCTGTGTGAGTAAACCAAGATGTCATCAATGAAGAGAATAACAAAAGAATCGATATAAGGCTGGAACACCCTATTCATCAAGTCCATAAATGCCGTTGGGGCATTGGTCAAGCCGAAGGATATCACTAGAAACTCGTAATGGCCATATCTGGTACAGATTGCAGTCTTCAGAACATCTGAGTCTCAAATCTTTAGCTGATGGTACCCTGATATCTAGTCGATCTTAGAAAACACCCTAGCACCCTGCAACTGGTCAAGAAAATCATCGATACGCGGCAGCAAGTACTTGTTCTTGATGGTAACTTTGTTCGAATGGCGGTAATCAATGCACATCAGCATAGTTCCATCCTTCTTCTTCACAAATAATACTAGTGCACCCTAAGGTGATACACTCGGTCTGAAAAATCCCATTGCTAGAAACTCCTCAAGTTGTTCCTTCAACTTCTTCAATTCTTTTGGATCCATACAGTACTGTGGAATAGATATATGATGGGTCCCTTGAGCCAAGTCAATGCAGAAATCAACATCACGATCTGACAGCATGCCTGGAAGGTCAAAAGGAAACACATCAGAAAACTCTCGGACTACTGGCACTGAATCAATCATCGGAGACTCTACGGTTGTGTCCCAAACATAGGATAGATAAGTTGAGCAACCCTTCTCGACCATATGTCGAGCCTTTAGGAAAGAGATAACCCGATTGGATGTACTGATAGATGAGCCCTTCCACTTTAACCTAAGAAACTCTGACATCGCTAAGGTAACGGTTTTGGCATGGTAATCAAGGATGGTGTGATATGGAGATAACCATTCCATGCCCAGGATGACCTCAAAGTTGATCATATCAAGTAACAAAAGGTCCGCTCTAGTATCGTAGCCACAAAATGTGACCATACAGGACCGGTAAATCCGATCCACAACCACAGAATTGCCCATAGTAGTGGACACATAAAGAGGAGTACCCAAGGACTCACGAGGAATGTACATGAAATAAGAAAACAGAGATGATACATATGAATAGGTGGACCCTGGATCGAACAACACTGAATCATCGTTACGGCAGACAGAAATGGTACATGTGATCACGGCATATGAGGCCACTACATTTGGTATGGACGAAAAAGCATAGAACCTAGCTGGAGCACCGGCTGGCTAGCCTCCACCTGACTGTCCTCCACCGCTAGGACGACCTCTACCTGCCTGCCCTCTGCCTCTGGGTTGCCAAACAGCTAGCGCGGCTGATGAAGCTGAAATCATGGGCTGCTGACCCTGCTACACTACCTTGCCCCGAAGTCTGGGGCATGTCCTCTTCATGTGACTCCGTCACGCCCCAAGCCGAGGGATGAGACTAGCACCTAACCGAATGATTCCGATCAAGCGGGCCTTGATTTCCTTTCCTACCCAACGCGTTACCCCGTGCACAATACAAATTTAATATGAATTTACAAACAAATTTCCATTTTCCTCTTTTAAACTTCAACATTTGATAATCCCAAAATATACAAGCTAAGCACAACATTTCCGACAGGGAACCAAGATTACGAATAATTACAACTACTACCCAAAATACATACAACCCACACAGTGTCTACGGAGCCTCTAAGAGTACTAGGAGTTTACACAATACGTGCCGGCAACAAGGCCCCGTCTATACCTTAAAAGACATAAAATATAAGAAATGAGATGATATGGACTACACACGACCCCGAGAGGAAATGGGGCTCACCAGGACTGCTAGAGAGATAAAGAGAAGGCACCACTAATGGCCAACCGAGCTACCTGCTATAGATCCACCTACATCCATATAGAAGATGTAGCGCTCCCAGCAAAAAGGATGTTAGTACCATTAAGTAGTACTAGTATGCATAAACAAACTTTACTCTATGTAAAATCAAGCAATGCACGTATATAAGGCAGTTAAAGAAACCCAAAAAAATATCACAGAGATACAGAGAATCACAAATGAGGTTTCCACAGTTTCTTATTTCAATTGTTTCCCCTGTTGTGGCGCGTAACCCGATCCCTCCACACAATCATATTTCACCCTTATTTCTCCTTTTGTGGCATGCAACCCGATCCCTCTCACAATCACATTACACCCTTATTACTTCTGTTGTGGCGTGCAACCCGATCCCACCTTACAATTTCTGTTGCAGCGTGCAACCCGATCCGACCTTACAATTTCTGTTGCAGCGTGCAACCCGATCCCACCTTACAATTTTTGTTGCGGCGTGCAACCCGATCCCACCATACAATAACATTTCATAGCAACAACCATCAACAATTATATCACAAGGATCTTCATCATGAAAAACATAAGTTCATATCAATCAATAACTATGTGAAATCAAGACTTACCAATTAGTAATTCATATATGGTATGGCCACAATCATTTAACTCAATAAAATCAGCCCATATTTACTTTCATCATTTCCTACACAACCTTTAGCACTTTGATACGTTCAACAATGTAATTAGTGGCAAAATCAACCAAAAATTCAATCACAAAGATTCTCATCATCAAGGATATTCATTCGTAACAACCAAGTAACCATATGAAATCAAGGCCACATATATCTTTATAAAACAGTGAGTCATATACAATATGCCATCAACACATAGCTCAATTAGTTTATCCCCGTTTCCTTTACATTATTTACTACACAACATTTGGCACTTAGATACATTCAACACTTTGTTTCATTACCATTTCTTTCATTTTGCAGCCCATCATCTCATACTGATGTATTCAACATTTAACGAGCTTTGCACATGCTAGAATAAGGAAGAAGAATCACCTTTTCGCAAGCTCATATAACATGGTAATCGACTAAGAAATTCAAAGAAGGAAGTCTTACACCTTGACACAACAGGGCAATCAATTCACATATGCTCAAGCTAGAATTTCATACCGAGTGCTCGGACACCCACAATATGACTCTACAAGTATCAAAGTTAACCATACATACCTTGAATCGGAATTCCCCTTTAAATTTTCTACCACAATTCACCGGACCTTCTAGAACCTTCAATCTAGTTCACAATGTGACATATTACACTTAGAATTAGGAACCATAAGCATAACTCGAACTCATTTAGGCATTCTATAAAACACTAGGTGTTCCTTTAGATTTAATTGCCTCTTTTTAGTGAAAGATTACTCTAACCCATTTCCTTTTACTAGATTATGACTAGTTGGTTACAAGCATGCAAGACTCCTACCCTCATCTTCATGAACTTACCTAACCATGTTTCATTTTAACAAAATCTGGAAATTAAGGTTGACGGGGTAGAAGCTTACCTCTTATGGTGAAGAAAATGGTGTCCTACTTGATTAGTTCCAAGCTTGAATGATGAAGGAGGATCACTTTGATGAAGTTGGGACTTTCTATCTCTAGAACTCTCTCTTCCCTCTCTCTATTTTGTTCAAAAAATCTTTAAAATGGAAGGGGGTAAGTGTTTTAATGAACTGGGGGTCGGGTAGAAAATTAGAAATTTAACAGTCCCGAATCACAAATGCGGTCAAGAATGTGATCGCATTCTTGTCGCATAAATGGCCCTCAAATGGGTCAAAAAGAAAAGTAGACTGCCCATGTATGCGACCACTATGCAGTCCCTATACCTGTTATGCGATCGCATAGTGTGTCTCATAACTCCCTCCGCAAAAGTAAAGGTGCAAGAATGCGACAACTATGCGGCTAGCATTCGTGAAATGCGATCGCATTTTAGGCCGCATAGCTGTCCTCAAAATTGACAGCAAACTGTCCAATTATGCGACCACTATGTGGTCCGCATACCTGATCTGCGGTCGCATAGTGGACCACAGACCTGCGCAAATCTGAAATTTTTTATCCTTTAAGTCCCGGGGTACTTTTTACTTCGTAGGGGGCCCTTTTAAGAATTTCTACAGTTATAACAACACGAGGACCTATTTGGGCATTATTTTTAGCTAGGAAATTTTACGGGTCTTTACATTCTCCCCCACTTAAATGATTCGTCCTCGAATGAGGCTCGGGGAATCACTAGAGTAGGAAAAACACAAAATAAGGAAACCCCCAAAATCTTTACTAACTCCGATATTTCCTGAAAATTTCGCTAGAGTTTCCTTTGTAATTAGGCCTATCTACCTGTAAGAGAGCCCCCAAAACACATGTTTAACCAATTCCACACATTACCAGTTACTCTATCAACTTGCACATAATCCGATCATTTCGACAAGCTACATGTAATTCAATTACTTCCACAAGCCTCACATTGTTCGGTTAACTCCACAAATTTGCACATAATTCAACTATTACACTGAGTTGCACATAATTCAGCCATTACAATGAGTTGCACATAATTCAGCCATTACAATGAGTTGCACATAATTCAGCTATTACAATGAGTTGCACATAATCCAACTAATCACAACAACATATAGATTTATGGCACAAAGTTTTAGAAGTCACAATAGTAGGGTATTAGGGGAGTGGAGCATTCTTGCACAGAATTTATATATAATTTCTTAGGAATGACAACTTTCAAAACCACTACCGGACTTATTCAAACAAGTGGGGATATTTCTCTTTCATTTCACTTTCCGCTTCCCAAGTGGCTTCTTCGACTTGTTGACTCTGCCATAATACTTTAACAGAAACAATCTCTTTGTTCCTCAATCTACGGACTTGCTTATCAAGAATAGCAACTGGAACCTCTTCATATGAAAATCCTTCATTAATTTCAACCGTCTCAACCGGCACAATGGCGGATGGATCCCTAATCACCTTCTTCAACATGGACACATGAAACACTGGGTGTACTAATGACATATCAGGGGGCAATTCCAGCCTATAAGCCACATGTCCTATCCTTTGAGCAATCCTATATGGCCCGACATACCTTGGGCCCAATTTCCCTTTCTTCCCAAACCGCATCACTCCCTTCATGGGATACACCTTCAAGAATACCCAATCATCTACTTAAAAATCCAAACCTCTTCGACGAACGTCCGCATAGGATTTCTGACGACTCTGAGCAGTCTTCATCCTTTCCTGAATGACTAACTTTTTCCATGTCTTGGTGCACAAGATTCGGTCCTAGCAGTTCTGCCTCGCCAACCTCAAACCATCCAATCAGAGACCTACACATCCTTCCATACAATGCCTCAAATGGGGCCATCTGAATACTAGCATGGAAACTGTTATTATAAGAAAATTCTATAAGCGACGAATGATCATCCCAGCTACCCTTGAAATATAATACACAAGCCCGTAACATATCTTCAAGATTCTGAATGGTCCGCTCTGCCTACCCATCAGTCTGTGGGTGGAATGTTGTGCTGAGATTCACCTATGTACCCATACCTTGCTGAAATTTCTTCCAAAAGTTAGCTGTGAACTGGGCCCTTCGATCCGAGATAATAGATACTGGAGTGCCATGGAGCATGACTATTTCTTTGATATATAACTGAGCGTACTGTTCTGCAGCATCGGTGGACATGACTGGCAGGAAGTGAGCTGATTTCGTAAGTCGATCCACTATCACCCAAATTGAGTTGAACTTGCGCTGAGTGCGGGTTAACCCTACAACAAAGTACATATTTATCATCTCCCATTTCCACATTGGTATTCCATAAGCTGCGTCAACCCACCGGGCCTCTGATGCTCGGCCTTCACATGCTGATAATTCAGACACCTAGCCACAAAGTCCGCCACACCCCTCTTCATACCATTCCACCAATAAATCCCTTTGAGATCATGATACATCTTCGTAGAACCTGGGTGTACTGAATACCTTGAATTGTGAGCCTCTGCCATTACCCTTTACCGAAGATCATCCACGTCCGAAACACATAGTCTCCCTTGACATCGCAAAACACCATCATC
This sequence comes from Nicotiana paniculata, assembly GCA_005239505.1. Taxonomy (NCBI): domain Eukaryota; kingdom Viridiplantae; phylum Streptophyta; class Magnoliopsida; order Solanales; family Solanaceae; genus Nicotiana; species Nicotiana paniculata. The sequence continues at coordinate 12,485 of ML303054.1, forward strand.
ATTGTCGAGTGAAAATGTTGTAGCCTTATGATTCAGAATTGCCTCTCTCATTTGTACCTATGTTGGATCTCTGAATTGCTTTTCCTTGATTTCCGTTACAAGTGAAGATTCTGCTCCATTACGCACCACGACATCCCCTTCGTCTGAGGTAGAAAGACAGACCCCCAGACTAGCCAACTGATACACCTCCCAAGCCAAAGACCTCTGACCTTCTTCCAAATGAGCCAAGCTACGCATGGATTTCCGACTAAGAGCGTCGGCTACCACATTCGCCTTTTCTGGATGGTGCAAAATATTCATATCATAATCCTTGAGCAACTCTAACCACCTACGCTGCCTCAAGTTCAACTCCTTTTGTTTGAATAAATATTAAAGACTCTTGTGGTCTGTGAACACATCCACGTGGACCCCATAAAGATAATGCCGCCATATCTTTAATGCAAACACAACCGTCGCGAGCTCCAAATCATGCATCGGATAATTTTTCTCGTGATTCTTGAGCTGTCTAGAAGCATACGCTATAAACTTCCTGCACTGCATCAAAACACACCCCAATCCAACCCTTGAAGCATCACAATAAACCACAAATCCCTCTATACCCTCTAGCAAGGTCAACACCGGCGCCGTAGTCAATCTCAATTTCAATTCCTGAAAACTCTTTTCACAAACATCGGACCACTGAAACTTAACCGCCTTCTGCGTCAGCTTAGTCAATGGGGAGGCTAGGGTATAGAATCCCTCCACGAACCTCTGATAATACGCAGCCAAACCCACGAAACTGCGAATCTCAGTCGGGGTCGTTGACCTAGGCCAATACTTTACCGCTGCAATCTTTTGGGGATCAACCTGAATCCCTTCCCTTGAAACAACATGGCCCAAAAAGGTGATTGATTCGAGCCAAAACTCACATTTTGAAAACTTTGCATAAAGCTGGCGTTAATGAAGAGTCTGCAGAACTGCCCTGAGGTGATTAGCATGATCTTCCTGACTTCGCGAATAAACAAGGATATCGTCAATGAAGACAACCACAAAGGAGTCAAGAAACGGTTTGAAAACCCTATTCATAAGATCCATAAAAGCTATTGGGGCATTGGTTAGCCCAAAAGACATTACCAGAAATTTGAGGTGCCCTATCGAGTCCTGAAGGTAGTTTTAGGAATATCCTGCTCCCTGATCTTTAACTGGTGATACCCGGACCGCAAATGAATCTTTGAGAAGAACTTAGCACCTTGCAACTGGTCGAACAAAATCATCTATCTGAGGCAATGGTTATTTGTTTTTGATGGTGACCTTGTTGAGCTGTCGATAATCAATACACATCCACAACGATCCATCTTTCTTTCTGACAAAAAGAACCGGTGCGCCCCAAGGCGACACACTTGGCCGAATGAAACCTTTTTCTAATAGATCTTTCAATTGTTCTTTTAACTCTCTCAATTATGCTGGCGCCATTCGGTAAGGTGGAATAGATATTGACTGCGTATCTGGCAATACATCAATCCCGAAATCAATCTCTCTATCTGGAGGAATCCCAGGAAGCTCATCCGGAAATGCTTCAAGAAATTCATTCACAGCAGGCACATATTCGGTAGCAGGCACCTCTGAAGTGGTGTCTGCAACCCGGACCAAATGGTAGATGCACCCTTTTCTGATCATCTTAGATGCTTTAAGGTAGGAAATAAATCTACCTCTTGGCACAACATTATTCCCCTCCTACTCGATAACTGATTCATTAGGAAACTCGAGCCTCATAATTCTGGTTCGGCAGTCGAGTTTAGCAAAGCACAAATAGAGCCAACCCATCCCCATAATTACATCAAAATCTACCATTTCTAACTCAATAAGATCGTCCGTGGTATCCCAACCACGCACCGTGACAACTCAATTTCTATAGACTCGCACGGTCGTAATAGAATCACCAACCGGAGTCGACGCAGAAAATAGCTCGTGAAGTTGTTCGGGTTTTATCCCAAAACTTGAAGCAATGAATGGAGTATCATATGACAAAGAATACCCGGGATCAATAAGAGCATAAACATCATGTGACTGAACAGTCAAAATACCTGTGACAACATCTGGAGAAGCCTCTACACTCTGGCGACCACTCAAAGCATAGAAACGACTGAGTCCCCCTCGACCCCGGGCTCCACCCCTAGCTGCACTGCGCCCTGCTGGAGATGGAGGGCATTCTTAAGATGTAACTGCTGAAGAACTGGATGGCTGAGCAGTGCCCCTACCCTTGCCCAGACGGGGTGCACGACCGTTTCGCTGGATGTGGCCTCTCACTCCACACCTATAGCATACTGGTATGTCCAAGTAATAGGGCTCAGAATGAAACCTCCCACACTTAGGTCATGGGGCCCTCCGCTGCAGCTTGAACCTCCCACCTGAACGACCCGACTGATGGAACCTCCTGCTGTCTGAACCTGGTCCAACGCGACCTCCCCTCTGATAACTGTGCCCTGGTGGCGGCGCACTGGCTGAGGACTGAGCATAGGACTGAGATGGCCCTGATGACCCTCTCCCAAGGACTGATCTCCCTCCTCCAACTGAATTCCTAGGGTTGTTCGCTGACTAGGCCCTACTACTGCTCTCCCTCTCCATCCTTATCTTCAATTTTTGGGCCTCCATAGCCATGGAAAATCCCACAATCTTCCCGTAGTTCATATCTGAATGCAGAGCAACTGTAGCAGCTTCATTAATAACCAAGGGACCAAGGCCCTGAACAAACCGACGAGCTTTAGCCTCCATAGTAGACACCATGTGAACAACATATTTGGACAAGCGCACGAACTCCATATGATATTCCCACACACTCATGTTGCCCTACTTAAGGGCCTCAAAATCTGTAGCACGGGCTGCCATAATCTCGGTAGGCAAGAAATGATCCATAAAGGCATCCACAAACTCCCCCACCTCGCCGGAGGGCTCCCCTCTCCACGGAAACACTCCCACATTTCAAACCACGAGTATGTCGTTCCCTTCAGACGATAGAAAGACAACTCAACCCCCTCTTTCTCAGTAGCCCTCATAACTCGGAGGATCTTGCACATCTCATCAATGAACTCCTGAGGATCAGCCTCTGGGTCGGTGCCTGTGAACTTTGGAGGGGCAAACCGCAGAAACTGGTTGACCCTAGAACCTGAAGAATCCCCTTGTTTGCTAGAGGATGCAGGGGCAGCATGTGATCTTTGGGCCTGGGAGGCCACTAGCTGATTCAACATCTGAATAGCTCCCTGTAGGTCCTCATCAGAAATACCTAGACCGGAAGCTGGGACTGAAGAAGGATCAGGAATATCAGTGGGAGGGACTATAGCACCCTCCGCTAGAGTAGGAATAGGAATATCTTGGCCTAGGATGGAAGAGTCAGGCAGATTCAGGGTCGGGGAATCATTCTCACCTGCACCATCACATAAAGAATTCACGGCCACTCCTAGGGTGGCATTGGCCTTTGGGCGAGTCAGGCTCTCTTCTTGGGTACCATTTACTGAAAATTGGAACAATGCATGAGTTAGAGATAGACAACCTCACCTTTCACCACATCGGACGATACAGAGTAACAATGAAAGGGTATTTTCCTAAATGTCGATGTAGTTCCCTAATTATAGATGTGGTCGACAACACACCTATAAGAAGGGCTCTACTAGACACGGCTCCAAGACATCCTAGGACATTTTTAAAAACCTTAGGCTCTGATACCAGGTTTGTCATGCCCAAAATCGAGGGACGAGACCGGCACCTAACCGAATGATTCCAGTCAAGCGGACCTGGATTGACTTTCCTACCCAATGCGTTACCCCGTGCACAATATACAAATTTAATATGAATTTACAACCAAATTTCCATTTTTCCTCTTTTAAACTTCAACATTTGATAATCCCAAAATATACAAGCTAAGCACAACATTTCCAATACGAAACCAAGATTACGAATAATTACAACTACTACCCAAAATACATACAACCCACACAGTGTCTACGGAGCCTCTAAGAGTACTAGGAGTTTACACAATACTTGCCGGCAACAAGGCCCCGACTATTCCTTAAAAGACATAAAATATACAAAATGAGATGATATAGACTACACACGGCCCCGAGAGAAAATGGGGCTCACCAGGACTGCTAGAGAGATGAAGCGGAGGCACCACTAATGGCAAACCGAGATACCTGCTATAGATCCACCTACATCCATATAGAAGATGTAGCGCCCCCGACAAAAGGGACGTTAGTACCATTGAATAGTACTAGTATGCATAAACAAACTTTACTCTATGTAAAATCAAGCAATGCATGTATATGAGGCAGTTAAAGAAACCAAAACAAATATTACACAGAGATACAGAAAATCACAAATGAGGTTTCCACAGTTTCTTATTTCAATTGTTTTCCCTGTTGCAGTGCACAACCCGATCCCACCTCACAATCATATTCCACCCTTATTTCTCCTGTCGCGGCGTGCAACCCGATCCCATCTCACAATCACATTACACCCTTATTACTTCTGTTGCGGCGTGCAAACCGATCCCACCTTACAATTTTTGTTGCGGCGTGCAACCCGATCCCATCTCACAATCACATTACACCCTTATTACTTCTGTTGCGGCGTGCAAACCGATCCCACCTTACAATTTTTGTTGCGGCGTGCAACCCGATCCCACCTTACAATTTATGTTGCAGCGTGCAACCCGATCTCACCTTACAATTTTTGTTGGGGCATGCAACCCGATCCCACCTTACAATTTCTGTTGTGGCGTGCAACCTGATCCCACCGTACAATCACATTTCACAGCAACAACCATCAACAATTATATCACAATGATCTTCATCATGAAGAACAGAAGTTCATATCAACCAATAACTATGTGAAATCAAGACACAATGATCCTTACCAATCAGTAATTCATATATGGTGTGGCCACAATCATTTAACTCAATAAAATCAGCCCATATTTACTTTCATCATTTGCTATACAACCTTAGCACTTTGATACGTTCAACAATGTAATTAATAGCAACATCAACCAACAATTCAATCACAAAGATTCTCATCATCAAGGATATTCATTCGTAACAACCAAGTAACCATATGAAATCAAGGCCACATAAATCTTTATCAAACAGTGAGTCATATACGGTATTCCATCAACACATAGCTCAATTAGTTTATCCCCGTTTAGTTTCCATTATTTACTACACAACATTTGGCACTTCGATACACTAAACACTTTGTTTCATTATCATTTCTTTCGTTTTGCAGCCCATCCTCTCATACCGATGTATTCAACATTTAACGAGCTTTGCACATGCTAGAATAAGCACAAAGAATTACCTTTTCTCAAGCTCATATAACATGGTAATCGACTAAGAAATTCAAAGAACTAAGTCTTACACCTCGACACAGCAGGGCAATCAATTCACATATGCTCAAGAAATAATTTCATACCGAATGCTCGGAAACCCACAAGATGACTCTACAAGGATTAAAGTTAGCCATACATACCTTGAATAGGAATTCCCCTTTAAATTATCTACCACAATTCACCGGACCTTCTATCACCTTCAATCTAGTTCACAATATGACATATTCCACTTAGAATTAGGAACCATAAACATAACTCGAACTCATTTAGGCATTCTATCAAACACTAGGTGTTCCTTTAGATTAAATGGACTCTTTTTAGTGAAACATTACTCTAACCCATTTCCTTTTACTAGATTATGACTAGTTGGTTACATGCATGCACGACTCCTACCCTCATCTTCATGAACTTACCTAACCGTGTTTCATTTTAACAAAATCTGGAAATTAAGGTTGATGGGTAGAAGCTTACCTCTTATGGTGAAGAAAACAGTGTCCTACTTGATTAGTTCCAAGCTTGAATGATGAAGGAGGATCATTTTGATGAAGTTGGGACTTTCTCTCTCTAGAAATCTCTCTTCCCTCTCTCTATTTTGTTCAGAAAATATTTAAAATGGAAGGGGGTAAGTGTTTTAATGAACTGGGGATCGGGTATAAAATTAGAAATTTAACAGCCTCAAAGCAGAAATGCGGTCATGAATGCGATCGCATTCTTGCTATGCGGTCCGCATTCCTGTCGCATAAATGGCCCTCAAATGGGCCAAAAAGAAAAGTAGATTGCCCAGGTATGCGACCACTATGCGGTCTGCATACCTGTTATGTGATCGCATAGTGCGTCACATAACACCCTCCGCAAAAGTCAAGGTGCAAGAATGCGACAACTATACGGCCCGCATTCGTGAAATGTGATCGCATTCTAGGACGCATAGCTGTCCTCAAAGTCGACAGCAAGCTGTCCAAGTATGCGACCACTATGCGGTCCGCATACCTGATCTGCGATCGCATAGTGGACCGCAGACCTGTGCAAATCTGAAAAATTTATCCTTTAAGTCCCAGTGTACTTTTTACTTCACAGGGGCCCGTTTTAAGAATTTCTACAATTATAACAACACGGGGACCTATTTGGGCATTATTTTTCACCATGAAATTTTACGGGTCTTTACAGACTCGGATCTCCACACTCGTAACAACCTCTTGGTACCATAGACTGCTGCCTCGAAGTCTGACCCTAATGACCTGAAGACCCACTGGAAGGACCCGGAATAGCTGGTGGATGGTATGAACTCTCGGGTATGGCGCTGAAATAAGCACTGGAAGAACCCTCCGAAATCCCAAACCAACTATCCCCGCAAGTCATAAATATGTAAAAGCAAGTACGAGAAGTCTTATTTAGGGGTACATGATTCTAGAAATCAAAACGACCAGTCAGGTCGTTACAGAAAGTCTAGCAATCACGATATATAAATCTTTATAAAATTTACAATTTCCCAAAACAGGTAATACAAGTCATAAACTCTACAGAGTTTGCTATAACATCTAAATACAATTGTTTGCAAATACGTAAAACGTGTGAATACAAAAATAAGAAGATGACTATGGAGCCTGCGAACGCAGCAACATATTTACAGTGAGTCTCCACAGCAATGATCCACATAGCTACTAACAAGTAATTACATGGATCTGTAAAAAAATATACAGAAGTATAGTATGAGCACACCACAACAGTGCCCAGTAAGTATCAAGACCAACCTCGGTGGAGTAGTGACGAGGAATAATCAAGTCTAATTGGTCTAATAAATTGAACAAGTATAGTAACAACGTTGCATGATTTCTACATGAAAAAGTACGTAATATGAATAACAATAAAGTAATTACAATAAGAAAGGGGAAAGACAACATGTACCAGCAGAATACCACAATAATGACACAGAAGAGATAGAAGAACACAAGTTAAATTCGAAACCACAGATACAACAAGGACAAATAGGAACTTAGAACTATAACAGCTTTCGCGTTTAATATTAGTCAACAACCTCCACGAAGTACCCAACCTCGGATAAATTACAACGGACAGGTCTTAATACTTGAAACCTAACACTTTCCATCATGTGCCCTCATCACACCTCAAAATCATGTTGACAACTCTCGTGCAAAATAGAGCCACTCTAACATAGGAGGCAAGTAAACAATGGTGTGCACCTATACTCAACAATATCAAGGCCTTTTATTCGATAAGGGTGCTTATCCACGTGTATGCTTGTGCAAGTGTCCTATCATAGCTCTTTTCATCTAGTAAGCATAAGGAAATGAATGGACAGCGCGTCGAATATTTACACATGAATAGAATCAATGAAAAAGAACGACTCAGAACACAGTGACAACAATAGGGAATCTCCCAGGATACTATCCCGTAGTCCCAAACGTAAATGTGTAGGGGGGTCTCCCGGAATACCGTGTGTAATCCCAAAGTAAACATGCAGTGATGGGGGATCTCTCGGAATACCACTTTGTAGTCCCAAAGTAAATATGCAGTATAGGGGGATCTCCCGGAATACCGTACCGTAGTCCCAAAGTAAATATGTAGTACTGGGGGATCTCCTGGAATACCGTTCCGTAGTCCCAAAGTAAATACACAATACATGGGGATCTCCTGGAATACCGTTCCGTAGTCCCAAAGTAAATACACAATACATGGGGATCTCCCGGAATACCGTTCTGTAGTCCAAAAGTAAATATGCAGCGCAACCAACAGAGATAATAGTTACCACACTGCGGAAAGCTCGTGCATCACCACAACAAGTACAATGGCAACAATGGCAATAATACAAAGTAGGACAAGAAAATCAACTCAAGAACTTCAAATCACAAAGAAACGATAAAACTAGTTCACAAGGAATATCCACAGTAAAGACTGCTAGGCATAAAGAGAACAGTTCAACAAGGGAAAACCAATATGTAGCAATGATCCCACAATATACAATTCAACAGTAAGGAAGCTAACACGAGTCAAATAGTTCCAAATATAGAAAATTCAACTAAGATATAGGATGTCTAAACTTCTTTTAAGGTTGAAAAATTTCGAGGATGTTCGACAATTCATTTAAGGATGCGCAGCGGAAAGATAATCATAACCTCAATTCAGACAAAACAACTATAGGATGAGATAATATTAATTTCAATTAAAGATAAGTAGTTATAAAAAGATAGCATGACGATAGAAGAGGCAGAATCTTCAGTTTATACAAAAAGAATCAAATAGTTAATAAGAGTGAATCCTAAAGCAATTAATTCCAATTAAAGCATGTAGAAGTGAAACTAGAAAATAGGAACTCGAACATATCACGAACAACTTCATACACGGTGAATATAAGGACCTAAGAACCAAAGGCTAACTTTCCACGAATAAGTCAGAGCACGCACTCATCACCCCGCCTACACGAACTACAATCAACATAGAAGACTCAAATCCTAATGAAAAATCCCCCACACAAGGTTAGGCAAGATACTTACCTCAAAGAAGACAGACCGATATCTAAAATGCACTTCTCAGGTGAAAAGACCTCCAGACGGCTCTAATCCAACCAAAATAACTTCAAAGCACAAATAAAACTCATAAGAAACTATTCCGAATCATAAAGTCTCAATCTTTAACAAAAATCCTAAAATCGGTCCAAAAGTCGACCCCCGGGCCCGCATCTAGGAACCCGACAAATTTTACAAAATCCAAATACCCATTCCAATATGAGTTCAACTATACAAAAATTATCAAATTATAACCATTTCGTCCCTGAAATCATGATTTTTCATTATGGAAATTTTCTTCAAAAACCAACATTTTCCTCAACTGAAAACACAGATTAAATGATAAAAACAAAGATAAAATCATGAAATATATTAAATTCTAGGTGAAGAACACTTACCCAACCGATTTGCTTGAAAAATCCCAAAAGAAGCTCCCAAAACCAAAGTCTAAGACTCAAAATATGGAGAAAATGACAAACCCTCGAATATAACTCTCTGCCCAAGCGTGGCAGCACCTGCGACAAAATTAGCCGCTTCTACGCAACCGCAGGTGCGCATGACCAACCGCATATGCGCTCCCTCTCGCTTCTGCAGGGCCGCATTTGCGCACCAATTCTATGCATCTACGGAGACTGCCAGACCAGCTCCTCTCACACCTGCGTCTCCCATTTCGCACTTGCGTCCATCGCACTTGGGCCCAAGGTCCGCAGGTGCGATTACACCAGAACTCAGACCTCCTCAAAATCATGGAAACCATGTAAACTCGTCTGAAACACACCCGGGGCCTTCGGAACCCTGTCCAAGCATACCAACAAGTTCCATACCCTAAAACGAACCTGCTCAAGGTCTCAAATCACATCAAACAACGAGGAAACTACGCATCATACCATGAATCGAGCTTATGAGCTTTGAAATCTTCCAACTTCTAAAACTCATGACGAAACCCATCAACTTAACCCGAAATGACGCCAAACTTTACAGATAAGTACCAAATGATATCACAGAGTTGTTCCAATTCTGGGAATCGCATTCCGACCCGATAACCCAAATATCAACTATGGGTCAAACTTCTCCATTTTCCAAACTTCAACTTTTCCAACCTTTCGCATAAACACCTCAAATTACCCTACAGACCTCACAATCCAAATTCGGACGCACGCCTAAGTTCAAAATCACCATACGAAGTTGTTGAGATCATCCAAAATCCCTTCCGAAGCTGGTTACACAAAAGTCAAAGTTCAGTCAAATTCTCGTCGCTTAAGCTTTCAAAACTAGAATCATTCTTCCAATTCGACTACAAACCATCCGGTAACTGAATTCAACCATGCACACAAGTCGATACACACAATATGAAGTTTTTCATGACCTTATGCCACCAAACGGAGCTTAAACTCTCAAAACGACCAGTCGGGTCATTACGTGCTCCCCCTCTTAAACAAATGTTCCTCCTCGAACGTGCCAAGATTCGCCTCAAACTCATCAAATCACTGAATGCACACTTGTAACATACACCCGCAGGTGATCTCAACGTCACCCCAATCCACATAATCCTGATGCCACCATCCCAACTGTAATTTAGCCTTTCTACCAACGTCGATAAGCCTCAAAGTCAAAATTATTACCTTCCTTTCATTTCCAAAAGACTCGATTCTGAATCCATACCCGGTATCAGTCTTAACCAAATGCAAAAACTCATGCCTACCCCCCCTACAAGGTACAACCAAACAACATAACAAACCACACATCGGCCCATAATAACACTTCTTATCATAATAGTTGTCCACAAACAAAACCAACACTGACAATCAGCCTCATATCTGATAGGAACCTGTTTCAAGTCTCCACAACACTAATGATGATGCAAGAACCACGAAGACCTCATAACTATGCACCCGAACCAATAAGTCACAACTAACACCACCGGGCACACACCTCGCAAACTAAAACTCAAGAAACACAGACAAAAATGACTGAATATATAAAGAGAAACACATAAGAGAAATATCTAACAAGCCCGACATGCACAACTCTCTATCAGTACTATTCTACGAAACAATTTACAAGGAAAGAAAATCAAAGTATATGAACAATTAACAAGGACCTCATCCTGATATAACTCTCCACCGCGGAACGCTGCCCGAATCAAAACAACAAATCATATGAAATCGCGAGGGTCCGCCCTCAACTCTAAATCATAAGTCGAATATACATCAAACCAGCTGAACCCTTCCACTAGATCAATTCCATCATAAATTACAACAAGCACTGGCTCCCACACCGGTGGAGCATAGAAATCACAGCTCGTGACCAAAATACTCAAGAATCACATCGAACCCACCTTAATGGACAACATGAATCTACTACAAGTCTTGTAACTATCAATAACGAATAAAACAAATGATAGACATGGGCTATCACTCATAGAATCTCCCCAACAGGGAAAACACATAAACAGGGTGCAAATCATGAATCTCACCCATAAGTGGGAAACAAATAAGGGAACTCATCCATATAAGCAGAATTTTGAAACAAAAACAAATGGTCCCCCTCTATAAAAAATCAAAAGCATGCTTGTATGACATCATCTGACACAGCGGCCTCAATCCTGCTATAGAGAACACATCAATGGGCCAGGCCTCCCCCTTTTGGGCCCCCATACTCACCCGGATACCTCGTTGTGACACACTTGTCCAGAATCTGGGACAATCTCTCACCATGTGGCTAGTATCTCCACACTCAAAGCAACCCCTTTGCTGATGTGGCTGAGGGAACTGTGCGATACGGGTACTATAAGACCCATGAACACCTGAATCAGAAGCCTGAAGCGCCCATTGAACCGGTTAGCCCATGAAACCTTCACCATGTTGCACCCTGCCTCCAAGATAAGGACCAGCAGATCTCTCAAGTCTACAAGGACTCCTCGCCTCCCTGTACTCTCTCACCTGATGTCGTCTGTCCTCTCGCTCCCGGTCCCACTTGCCCTCTAACTTGCGAGTGATCCCTACCACCTGCTGAACGAAACATCTGACTCCAACTCTCGAGCCATGCTGAACTGAATATCATGCCTGATCCCCTCAATGAATCTATGGTTCTCCCTCTAACTGTAGCAACAAAGGCAGGTGCATGTCTGGCCAAATCACTAAATCTGATGGCATACGTTAATACTGACATAGTTCCCTAGCTCAACAGCTCAAACTCCAAGTGTCATGCATCCCCAAGGGACTAAGTTACAAACCCTCAAAAACATCTCTAAAAATTGAACCCATGTAAGTGAAGTTGCATCGGTCGGGCTACCCAACTCATATGCCCGCCACCACTGATAAGCCGCTCCCTTAAGCTGGAACGTAGTAAAAGCAACCCACTCATATCAACAATACCCGTAGTGCGGAGAATGCTATGACACTCATACAGAAAACACTACGCACTCTCTAAAGCCAAACGTTGATTGTAGGAGGGTCATATCTCTTGAACCGTGCAAATCTATGCTGCCCTTCCTCACATGTTGTTGCCCTGACCATGGGCTGAACTGGAACCCCAGGCTGTGTCGCCATGACACCTGGAACCTGACAAACGTGAACTCGTTACTCTGATGTGTGGGCGACGGGAGTTTGAGTCCCTCCCCCGGTTAGTGAAGTAGCTGGTGCAATCGAAATCAACCCCGCTTGAGTCAATGTACCAAACATGCTCAGGAACTGTGCTAAAGTCTTGTTGGTTGATTTCCCAATGCACACGCAAGTGTACGTGGTCGACAAGTAATATAGGAA
>ML303056.1:0-23593 GCA_005239505.1 Nicotiana paniculata
GTCCCTGTGGGTACGATATCTGGACTTAAAAGCCTATATTACTTGTCGACCACGTACACTTGCATGTGCATTGGGAAATCAACCAACAATAAGTTTTAGCAACTAACTATTAAAATTGATCATTTTTATCCAATAATGTATAGACTTAATTAGGAGTATGGAACTAATTGTTTTATTCCTAGTTATTTTGTAATTAGACAAAATAAAGACAAAAATTAATTGTTACATTTAGAGTTTAATTATTTGGGTTTTAATTGGATTAGTTTAAACTTAAAAACCAGATTGGGCCAAAATAACCCAAGCCCAAACATGATCTCTACACCACCCCATCTGCCCAGCCCAAGGTTTACCTGGCCTGCCCCCCCCCCCCCAGTAACCAAAATGACCCCGTTTTGCCCAAGAGCCATCCCAGCCGTTAATCAAAATCAATCGAACGACTGGGAACCCCCCCAAAAAGCCTAGCTATTTAAATGTCCAAATGCTCACCCCACCACCCATTAATTTAGAAGTCTAACACCCACACATACCATTTCTCTCATCTGTCTCTCTAACCCCTCACAAACCCAAGCCACCTCAATTCCCCTCACTAGGTTCCGCCGCCTTCCGCCACCGGAAATCGTCTACTGGTGGCGGACCTCTACCAAATAGCCCAAAACTTTCACCCTACAACCCTCTCCTCACCCTTAACTCCCTCCCACTACCAGTTTCCCCAAAAACCCAACCAAAATCTTCCAATTTCAAATCTGAAAAAAAAAAACCAAACCCTAGTTCTCTCACACGAGTTGATTCGAAGACTTTTAGTGGCTCTAACCTACACAGATCGATAGCTCTCAATGAGGGCTATTGATTTATGTGGGTTTGAGTCATTTTCAAACCCCGCCGGAGTCCGACCAAGATCCGGCGACCTCCCATATTCCGGCCAAACCCTCCAACGAGTATTCTTCCTCTTTCCTTACTATTTTACGTGTTGTTAAAACCAAAATTGCATGTTAATCACTTCTTTTAGGTTATTTCAGTTTAAGTAATTTCTTTTCTTTCTTCTTCTTTCTTTCTTTTTGATTTCTTCTTCTAATGCTGCCTCTAACTGTTTACTACTTTTAAGATTATATTCTTTGCCTTTCATTTGTTCATGTTATTAGTTGTTTCTTTTGTTATGTGTTTGGATTAGCCGAACCCGCTTAGATGATTGGAATAATGAGAATTAGGTCTTAAATAAGTTTGAACAAAAAACATTTCATGTATCCCTGTATTTATTACTCTTTTCCTATTCTCATAGTTTTCTCCTCATGAGACAGAATCCTGTGTGTTGGTTTAGGATTACTGTTCTAGTTCGTTTTGTGTGATTTACTTTTGTTTTTGTTAAATCTCAAGTTAACAGCATACCTTAGTCATTCTAAAATCTTAGTAATATGAATTCCTTGTAATCCTGTCCATGATTCCTCTCTATGTGTTTTCCTAGTTCATTGATAGTTGTCCAGAATACTGATAGTCATATGGTTAGGAGTTTTATTTGCTTAAGTCATATGTCTGTTCATAATTTGAAATGTCAAAGTAAAGGTTCCTGGCCTTAAGTTTCTTGTTATTGATTGCCGTTAGTTAATTGCTAATAAGGTTCGTTATTTGATTAACTATATGCCTAATTGTGTGATTAGTTGAGGTTAATGAGATGGGATTTCCTAAATTGTCCCTGCTTAGGTATGTAGTCAACTAGGTCTTAAACAATTAACTGAAAAAAATCATTAACCTAAGTTCAAGGATTTGAATTGACTAACCTAAGTGTAAGTAATCGAGTTAATTAGTTCCAATTAAGTCAGTTTAGGATAATAATACCTATTAGTCCTAGTTAACTAAAGAACACAGCTAGGGTTAACTAACCAAAGTTAATGCCTAGTTAACTAGTGAACCTAACTAGTGTTAGTTAACTAGAGTTAAATAATAACCCAAGTGATTAACCCTGGTTACCTAATGGTAAATATAGGGACTTCAAGGGGTATATTAGGTGATGTAGATTAGGAAGTCAGATTTTTTAAGGGTAAACGGGTATTTTCTAAAGAGGAAGGTTCTATAAGAGGGGCAGTTGTCCTAAAGATAAGGTTGACAGCTGCCCTATGCACCCTATGTACTATTCCAGCTCTTGAATTTGGAATATGCTAAGACATATCCCATTCCCAAATATCTTATAAATAGACCCCCTCCCCTTAGTCTAGAGGAGGATTATTTTTTGGGGGTGGACACTCTGAAAAAGACTCTCTTCTAGCTGCTGAAAAAGACAGAAATACTTTCCATTCGAAAACAAAAGGTTCCCAAAAAGAAAAGTATTATTTTGAAAAGAAAAATATGATTTCCTTTTTGAAAACAAGTCCACAACTAAATGTCCTAGCTCAACTGCTATCTTCTTTTTTTTTGGATTTCTGATTTCTGGAAGTTTTCTTCAAACATTCATACTCAAAGATTTCTGGGTTAATTTTTCTGGATTGTTTGGTTTTGTCCCTGGGTTTTCTGTTTGCTGTTGCTGAATTCTCTTCCTTCTTGCTGATTGTTGTTTATACTTGACCTTTATTTGGTCAAGTCTTTTTGCTGTTTTTTCCCTCTTTAAAGGTATGTAACAGTGACCCTTTGGATAAAATTAATTGTGCTAAAATTGTTGATTCGTGTTGTGTTTATTTTAAGCTTGCATGAATCTGAATCTTCTTCTCCTCCATTCTTGATATAAAAACTGAAGTAAGGTTACTATTTTTTGAATGTATGTATGTAATTCCTGGAATTAGTTTGATTATTTGTTAAGTTTCTGTCAATACATTTAGCATTTGGTAGTTAGATGTTAATTTTATGTTTAGCATATTAAGGTAATTTGAACTAGGGTAGATGAGTTTGATTCCTCAATAATCAAACCCACCCCATGATGAGTGGACATACATTATCATGGTTGGCTGAAGTTTACCCTTCAAAATGGTACAAAGTATGTAGTCAAAAGGGCATTAGAGTTGAGGAATCTGAACCTTTGAATGGTCAGGTTCATCCTCTAAAATGCCTAAGTAATCAAAGTTTCTATATAGTTTAGAATTATGTTAGTAGTAGCACTAGGATAGATGAATCTGACTCCATAATAGTCAAATTCACCCCCTTGATAGTGCCTAAACAGTAGCTTAGGGTGCTGAAAATCACCCTTTATGGATATAAGGTGGATAATCAAAGGCTCCTTAGAGGAAAGAATCTGAAACCTCAATATGATCATATTTATTCTCTAAAACACGCCTAAATAATCAATGTCAAGGAATAAGAATGGACTAAAGGTCCAAGGTATAACAATGACATTCTAGGGTTGAATTTGATCCTTTCATGACCATATTCACGCCAAACGAGTGCATAAATGATTCTGTCCTTGGAACAAATAGACATAGGCATCATCAGGATTGGAATTGACCTTCTCATGGTCAGTTTGGTTATGATGAATGCATAATATCTAATGAGTTGGGGTGTTCTACGGGCTCAAATGCGTAGCCATAAGGAAATCAAGACAAGCAACTAGTTAAAGATTACCATCTCCAGTTTATTCTTTTTTTTTGTAGAAAAAATGTAATCTCATAGAGATCTGAAAGATTGTAATTCATCTATCGTTATCTTTTAGCATAGTTGTATCTAAACTGGATTATATATTTCAATTTTAGTTTCGTTCATTCTGATTTTAGAAAGAAAAGGGACATTCCCATGAAGTTTTTGAATTAATCGTCTCCTCCTTTGTTCTGGAAGTATGTATGTACTCATATAAGTCTAAAGGAATGGGCCAAACTATGCTAGATTCGTCCAAGTCCACTGGACTCGAACGGGAACAGTCAAAAGCCGTAAGAAATGCCCTGGGTGAACGTGAAAAGGTTCAAATATGTAGTTATATTAAATGATGTTTTGTTTGCAAACGTAATTACGAGATGCTATAAGTTGGGATATTCAGATTGGCAAGATTTAGGTTATTAAAAAAATCTATTTTCTATAGTTTTTCCTTACCTATTGAATTTGTAAGAACAGTTGTTTTAGCTCGGACTGAATTTCGCAAATTTATACAAAAATACAAATCTGCTGTTCAAAAAATGCTCTCAAAAAATTTCCAGAATTATGACAGAATATAGGAGTCAGCGTGTATAAATTATGAAATGAACAACATGAATTTAGGTTGTTTTCTGAAATTGGTAAAAACATTCAGCCAAAAAATATTCTGTTGCAATCAAACACGTCAATTTGGCTTCTTGGGAACATGCTACTTGCGAACTTTAGATCTCTTTTCATTAATGCATGCCTTAAATTATTGTGCTTAGATTTACTTCTTATTACAAAATAGCCAAACTAGGATGGCCAAAGGTGAATATTCAGGGCTAAAACATGGCCATAGCCCAAAAATATATTGTCTTTAGACTAATAAATTACACCTTTAGGAAATCCTTTAGGTAGAACCATACCTTTAGCTTGAAATTTGGTAAAAGATCAAGCATCATTTCGAATTACCATAACCTACACTCGGGGGTGGCAACTCATGCCCCCGACCCTCAACTCTAAACAATTAATAAAAACGCACATAGCAAGCACGGGTGCATTTCATGTGACGTGTTTTCCGTGTGCTCAAAAACAACAAATGCACGCCATCGTGATTTGTTTAAGATTAAATCCATAAACATCCTAATTGATCTTAAAACCAAAATTCTCCTTCAAATAGAAAACATAAAGAATAATCAAACATCGCCTCAAATAGGCACTATAAAATCGTCAAGACCATAGTCTTGACTACGTAATCTACATTCGGGTGTGACAACTCATGTCCCCGTCTTCAACTTCAAATTATAATAAAAATTACATATTGTAATTGCGGGTGCATTTCATGTGGCGTAGTTATAACATGTCCAAAAACAAACAAGTGCACGCCATCGTGACTTGTTTCAAGATAAATCCATAAATATTAAAAAGAGGCTTAAAATTTAAAAAGGCTATATGCACAATAGGCTAAAATACGTGAATAATTAGATAATTAGGCCAAATATTAATAGTTAAGCGACCGTGCTAGAACCACGGAATTCGGGAGTTCCTAACACCTTCTCCCGGGTTAACAAAATTCCTTACTCGGGTTTCTGGTCACAGACAACTTAAAACAGAGTCAAAATTTCCTCGGTTTGGGATTTTTAAAATAAAACAGTATCCCGGAACAGCGTCAAAAATCCGGGTGGTGACTCTGAAAACTAAATAAATCCCAAATCCGAATAATGTCACTTAAATTGGAAAAACTCCTTTATTACCCTTTATTAATCGGGGGGGGGTGGTAGTGAAAAGGGAGGTGTGACACCTACTGTACGGAGCATCCTCTAACACTTATCCAAGAAACCCTGTGGATCCTCACCCTATGCACCACTGAAAGATGGAGGTTGGAGTCTCCCAAACCTCTCCAATCTTACGATGCTCATCCTTAGGCATAACAGGAACCACATAGTCCTGAGCAGCTGCAACCGGCTGGGCTGGTGGTGCCCTGGTGTCTAGAGTCCTTGAACAACTTGCTCGGGTGTGCGAGCGGCGAGAGTCTGAGTACCTCCTCCGATCTAAGAAGTGGTCATGGCCGTCAAAATAGAGACCGCTTGAGCAAAGCCAGTACACACTTACAGAATCTGAGCAAGGCCTCTTGAAGGCCAGGAATCACAATAGGCATAGGTGGTGCATGAGCTAGGCCCGCCGGGATATCTCCGACTGCGACCTGGTCCTGATCTGGAGAAACTGGAGGGTCTGTAGGTACTGCCCTGGCTGCACCTCTACCCCTACCACAACCTCTACCACGGCCTCGGCCTCTCGTGGCCCTGGCTGGTGGTACTGGTGGCTGGTCCTCCTGTACGGTAGTGCGAGTCCTCACCATCTGTGAGAGAATGAAACAACCAAAGATTAGTTACCAAAATCAACAGATTCACACGACAAGAATTCAAGAATATGAGATTTTCCTAAGGGTTCTGCAGCCTCTCGAAGATAAGCACGGACGTCTCCATACTGATCCGCAAGACTCTACTAAACCTGCTCATGAATCGTGAGACCTATGTAACCTAGGCTTTGATACCAACTTATCACGACTCAAAACTAATCTTGTCGTAATGGCGCATATCATGGTACTAGGCAAGCCGACACACTACCAAAAGACTTCGATATTTCATTTAAAAGATAAGTCAAAGCTTTCCATACCAGAATCTTCATAAAAGAGTTCAAATTAAAATAAAATGCGAAAATGATACCCCGATGTCAGGGTGTCACTAAGTCATGAGCAACAACTACAAACTGTCTGATAACCACAAAACTGACATAGTCTGAGAAAAACCCAAGATATAACCAAGGGGGAGATAAGGAAGAAGAAAAGCAGGGCTGCGATCGCCAGACAGTTACCTCTCTAATGATCCGCGATTGAATATATCAACACCCGCTACCGTTGCCAGAAATGCTTGGATATGCACACAAGATGCAGGGAGTAATGTGAGTACACCAACTCAGTAAGTAACAACAGTAAATAAAGGCTGAGAAGTAGTGACGAGCTAGATGCAAGTATAGCTCATATCACAAAATACAGTAAAGTACGGCATTCTTTAAAACCATAGTTTAAATTCAAATCAGCTTGTATAATCAAGTTCAAGTAAAATCAATTAAAAATATCTTTCTACAGTTCTCAAACAAGGACTCAAAGCAGCTATGAGCACAACTGATGAAATCATATACCGCCCCTTGGGCAAAACATCACTCAGTCCTCCCAATCACTCCAACCTCATAATCACTCATGCCTCCCAATCACTCAGCACTCGGCACTAGCACTCAGTAGGTACGTGCGCTCACTAGGGTGTGTATAGACTCCGGATGGGCTCCTTCAGTCCAAGTGCTATTTCAATGCCCATCATGGCAGAATCAATGAAATATGATGCAGCACGTAGCCCGATCCCATAAATGTCCTCACAAATCAGGCCCTCGGCCTCACTCAGTCATAAATCTCTCCAGTCTCTCGGGCTCTCAGAAATCAAGGTAATCAGCCCAAACAACATTGATATGATGCATCAAATAGAGTAACAAAGACTGAGCTATGATGTAAAAATGCATGAACATGACTAAGTAAAGATTATCAACCAAAATAGTGAGAGGACAGATAGAAAAGACCTCTAAGGGTCCAAACAATACTGACATAAGGCCTAGGCATGACATCTAGCATGATTTACAATAAATCTTTCTAAAACACATAAGGAGCATATAGCTACAACAGGATATTCAACTTTACAGTTGCTACGGGACGGACCAAGTCACAATCCCCAATGGTGCACGCCCACACGCCCTTCACCTAGCATTTGCGTCACCTTCAGATAGTCACATGACACAAAATCCGGGGTTTTTCATACCCTTAGGACTAGATTTACAACTGTTACTTACCTCAAACTGAGTAAATCTCTACTCTGTGATGCTCTTGCCTCTCGATAGCCTCCAAATGCTCCGAATCTGTTCACAACAGTACAATACATTAATATATGCTAAAGGAATCAATTCCACAAGAAAAACTACCAAATTAGATTCAAAACCCGAAATTGGCTCAAACCCGGCCCTCGGGCCCATGCCTCAAAATCCGAAAAAATTTACAAAACTTGAAAGCCCATTCACTCACGAGTCTAACCATATGAAATTTATCAAAATTCGACATCATTTGTTCCCTCAAATCCTCAAATTATACTCTCCAAAATCCCAAGCCCTAACCCCCTATTTTCACTCCTAAATCCCACTAATTAGATGAGGAAACAACAGTAAAACACCATAGCTAGGGGTAATAGATCTCAAGTAACTTACCTCAGTGAATACCCTTGAATCCCCTTCAAAAATCACCCCAAAAGCACAAGGTCCAACTTGAAAATGGTGGAAATGAGCAAAAATCACGAAGTCCCCTTTTTATACCTTCTGCCCAGTGAAACCGCACCTGCGGTCACTTCTCCGCATCTGCAGAAACCCTTCCGCGGACCAAGCTCCGCTTCTTCAAAAATCACTTAAAGTCCCTAGGACCGCATATGCGCCTCACGATCGCATCTGCGATCATCGCAGGTGCGGAAACGACCTCGCACCTACGCATCCCCTCTCGCACCTGCACTTGCCTCCCCGCATCTGCGACTCTCGCAGGTGCGGGAAAAACTTTGCACTTTCGGCTCCTTCTCAATTCCCCTATGGACGCATCTGCGGCTCCTTTGCCTCTCCTGCGGGTTCGCACCTGCGGCCCCCACTCCGCAAGTGCGGAAGACACCAGAACCAGCAGCTGATCAGCTATATTTCCATGTTCCAAACTTCTCGTTAGCCATCCGGAATCACCCCAAGCCCCTCGGGACCTCAACCAAACATACCAACAAGTCATATATCAACATACGAACTTAGTTGAACCTTCGAATAACTCAAAACAACCTCAAAACACCAAATTACCCTTGGACTCAAGCCTAAGAACTTCTAAACTTCCAAATTTCGCTAACGACGTCGAAACCTACCAAACCACGTCTGAATGACCTAAAATTATTCAGAAACGTCACAAATGGCACCACAAACCTACTCCAACTTCCGAAAATCCATTCCAACCCCGATATCAAATTTTCCACTGCCGGCCAAAATTGCCAAATTTCCAACTTTTGCCAATTCAAGCCTAATTCTACTACGGTCCTCCAAATCACATTCTAGATGCGCTCCTAAGTCCAAAATCACCTAATCGTGTTAATGGAACCATGAAAATTCAAATCCGAGATCGTTTATATATAAATCAACATCCGATTGACTTTTCCAACTTAAGCTTCTAAATAAGAGACTAAGTGTCTCAATTCACTCTGAAACCACTCCTGACCCAAACCAACTAACTTTCCATAACATAACATATATGAATAACACAAAAAGAATCAAAAATAGGGGAAACAGGGCTATAACTCTCGAAACGACCAGGAGGGTCATTATAACACACTAAATGTGCGGTCGTAAAACATGGTTGCACTAACAAGAATGCAAAAGTTGTCATGACCCAAATCGATGGGCCATGACGAGTGCATGGGTCCTACATGTCGAACACCCCTAAGCATACGTCTAAGATATAAGCTTGAAATAGTGGTAGGTCATGTATAACATCTGTCAATAAACTACTGAATCATGTGAATAACATACGTAAGGAAATATGGTGAAACTACATATATATATATATATATATATATATATATATATACATATATATATACAGAACATGATAGGGCGAGCCGACAAGGCTGCTATGGATAACTATATATCATAATAGACTGTCTACAGGCCTCTAATAGAATGTAAAACTTTATAAAGAATGAGACTGGACCCCATCTTACCTATATATGTATACAAAAGTATCATACAAAAACCCAATAGCAGCGCCTGATCAAATGGAGCACATCAACTCTTGGTGAGCAAGGATCCTAAGAAGGGGGACCGTCAAACTATCTACCTGCACTTGCGGGCATGAAACACAAGCCCTAGGAAATAGGGGAGCCAGTAATAATAATGTATCGAATATGTAAGACATGAAAATAGTACATAAAAGGCATAAAAGAAACATGGAGTAAAGGACTCCACCTATAAGTCGAAATAGCTTTGTGAATTCTTAAATATTTATAATGTCATGAATGTGCGTATAAATATCATATCATGCATAGGTATATGCATACATAATATCATCAAGCCTATGAGGGCATCCGATCATATCATCTCGGCCTCAGTGGGCAAAATCATCAATGTATATGTTACATCTCGCGTTTTTCGTACGTTAAATTTTCGTCTTAAGTTAACTGACATAAACTCGGGGATGAGATTATCTTGAGGTTATCACAATTATGCTATTTAAAACAAGCAATAATTAAGTTCCATGAATGCAAGAGTACACATATTAAATAAAATGAGTTTCGTTGAAGGTTGTCGATTTTGGATAAAATACGGTCTGAGCTATAATACCCGGCATTTTTAGACTAGTGTCATACAAGGTACCACATGACCATGATGGTGTGATGTATAGAGTGTGTTAAAATGAGTAGTATTTTAAGTAATTTGATATAATTTTTAATTATGTGGGTAATTGGTTAATTATTGGGTAATGGGATATTACCCACTTAATTAAAGAATTATTTGGATAAAGATGGAAAAGACTAACGTGGCAGCAAGCCACTCTTTAACCAAATGACTCTTGATCAATTTTAAATAGGTGGCAACCTAATCTACTAAGTACAAGACATTTCAATTCTAAGAATTTTCATACAAAGCAATACTACAATCAGAAAGGGGGACGTTAGCCATTCTTATAACCTTTCAACAAATTTCATTCTCAAAAACACTTCAAATCAGATTCTAAACCTTACACTAGCAGCGTGATTCTTAAAATTCCCACATAACAATTCAACGAGAATTATTGAAATCATAGCAACGTAAAATTTTGTGGTTCTAAAGGAGTACGGTGCAACCTTTTCCAAGAACATCATACAGACTTTTCCCTAATCCAGGTATGTTACAGCTAAGCCCTTTCTTCATTTTAGCATGATCTCGTAATTACACGAGTTTGATAACGAGGCATAAAGAAAAATTCATATGCCGGAATTTACGTATATTTTCCTAGTCTTGTAAGTTACAATATTCTCCTTATCGGGACTTCATATTCAATTGAGTATTTTTTTGTCAGTCATGAGAGCAGAGAATCTATATATACAATATTACAGTATTTTCATTACCATCGAGCTATAATCGATGGGCATACCCTTGTTGGGAAACCTCTGATCAGATGGTAAGTCATATATCGAGTCTACTGTGGCCGAGTGCCTATGAGCGAGCCCAGTTGGCCGAGATACAGATCCTAGTATGGCCGAGCGTCTATGAGTGAGCCTACTATGGCAGAGCAGTTATATATATATATATATATATATATATATATATATATATATATATATATATACCGAGCCTTATCAGGCCGGACAACTATTTTACTTACTATAGTAGAGTCAATATCAGTAGGTGAGCATATCTTCGGATTACCTTTGACCCTTAGTTGCTTTCAGTTATTATATTATCAGTTCTGTTTTAATTTTCAGTATATTTCCTTACATACTCGATACATTATTTTGTACTGAAATCCCTTCCCAGGGAACTGTATTTCATGCGCGCATGTTCAGACAGACGGATGGGTAGACCTCCTCAGTAGGTGTTACCCGAGTTCAGCTTTATCGGTAAGCTCCCCGTCCTTCGGAGTTGTCGGGTCTAGAAGTTTTTTGTACATCTTGTGTATGTATGTAGATAGGTTATGAGTAGGTCGGGGCCCTGTTCCAATCATAGTACATCCATTAGTAGAGGCTTGTAGACATATCCTGTCAATTAGTGCAGTATGTTGGGCTTGTAGGCCCTGTACATATATTTTGTTGGCTTGTCAGTTATAGTAGTTATGATGGCCTTACTGGACCAGCTTTATGTTGACATTTAGTCAGCATTAGTCTCTATTCAATTTTATATTTTCTTCGCAAATTGTCTTGGAATGTGGTCCCTGGCCAAAGTATGACTTTATATGTCCAGAATTCCCGAGTCACAAGTTGGTACGCAAGGATAGATGAGGCACCGGGTGCCAGTCTCGCCCCCAGACTCAGGGCATGACAAAAGTGGTATCAGAGCAGTTCTGTCCTAGAGAGTCTACAAGTCGTGTCTAATAGGTTCTTGTTAATAGATGTGTTGTGCACCACATTATATAAGCAGGGGACTTCATGGCATTTAGGAGTTGGTTACCCTTCTTTCAAATCTAAATCATGTTGTAAAATTGAGTTATAGGAAATTTGAGTTAAACTTATGTGTTGGCATTTGCATGAACAGATGACAGTAACTAGGAAGACTACGGCTAGCCAGAGGAGAGAAACAACATTAGGTGAGGGGACTAGCAGGGTACACCCAGTAGATGGGCCCCAATCAGAGGCCCAGAGAGAGACCTCTACTCAGCCATTACCGGCTCCTCCGCCACCTGAGGATATTCCTAGGGAGACCAAACATCCAGTTCCCCATCCGCTTCCATTAGATCAGAACTTGAGGAGTGTGGTGCATTTGTTGGCACAGTTGGTAGCAACCCAGCAACACGCTAGGGCATCCGCTAGTGCAGGACCTTCTGAGGGATCTGGGATTTCAAGGGTCCGAGAGTTTATTGCTTTGAGTCCCCCAGAGTTCACGGGGATAGATCAGAGGGAGGACTCACAGGATTTCATAGATCAGCTTCACAGGATCTTTCGGGTTATGCATGCCACGGAGAAAGAGGCAGTTGAGCTAGCAGCTTTTTGACTCTGAGATATATCCATCCTTTGGTACGAGGGATGGGAAAGGTCAAGAGGACGTGATGCACCTCCTACTATTTGGGGGAATTTTTCAGATGCCTTCTTTGACCAGTACTTACTGCGAGAGATCCGGCAGGCCCGAGTCAATCTGTTTCTAGCCCTCAAGCAGGGCAATATGAGTGTTCGAGGGTATAGTCTCCGTTTTGGCTCATCGGCCAGATATGCACCATACATAGTTGCTACTATGTGGGACAGGGTCCACAGGTTTATAGTAGGGTTGGCCCCAGAGTTGATCGAGGCATGTTCCACCGTTGCATTACATGATAGTATGGATATCTCCCGGATTCAGAAATTTGCCCAGAATATAGAAAGGGGTAGGCGTCGACAGCAGGGTATGGAGAGGACTGACTCAGGGCAGTGTAAGAGGATGAGATTTGCCAGGTCTCGGGAGCAGTCTCAGGGTAGTTACAGGCCCCAGTAGTTCGAACGGCTACCTAGACCTCCGCCACCTTAGGTACACGGGTTACAAGTATGACGACTATACTCAGTCAGGACCAGGTGAAAACTCCTAGGTGTCACGTTTGTAGCGACAGCGAGGTTCGGGGCAGACATGTCCATTTGCACCGCGGTGTTCTATCTGCGATAGAGGACACTTGGGCCAATGCTGAGCCGGTTTTGATACTTTTTATACATGTGACATCTGGGGCATATGATACACGATTTCCCAAATAGAGATTCTAGGGGTATGGCGCAACCAGCGAATTCAGCAACAAGATCATATATGTTTGTGCATCCTTCAGGGCACGAGTCTCAGTCTTCGGCTGGTACAGGTTGAGGCAGAGGTAGAGGTTTCAGTTCAGGTGGTAACTAGAATCGTAGCTATACGTTAGCGGGTCGACATGAAAAGGAATCCTCACCAGACGTTGTGACAACTATGTTGACCATCTTCTCTCACGATGCTTATGCCTTGATAGACCCAGGATCTACTTTATCATGTATTACCCCATTTGTCGCGAGGAAGTTTTGTATAGTTCCTGAAATACTAAGTGATCCTTTTGTGGTATCTACATCGGTCGGATAATCGATTATCACTAGACGGGTTTACTGAGGTTATATGGTGTCAGTTTGTGGTTGTCAAACCTCAGCCAACCTAGTTGAGCTAGAGATGTTAGATTTTGATGCTATCATGGGCATGGACTGGTTGGCAGCTTGCTATGCCACAATTGATTGTCGAGCAAATATGGCTAGATTTCATTTTCCGGGTGAGCCAGTCCTTGAGTGGGTAGGTAATACAGCGACACCCAGAGCTAGGTTTATTTCCTATCTGAAGGTGAGGACAATGATCTCAAAAGGGTGCATTTATCATATTGTGCGACTTAGAGATGTGGATGCAGAGATACCTACTCTTCAGTCTATTCCAGTAGTAAAAGAGTATGCAGATGTATTCCCAGATGAACTTCCAAGTATTACTCTAGAGCGAGAGGTTGATTTTGGCATCGATTTGCTTCTGGGAACTCAACCAATATCCATCCCTCCGTATAGAATGGCACCTGCCGAATTGAAGGAGTTGAAGGAGCAGTTAAAAGATTTACTGGAGAAAGGTTTCATCAGAGCCAGTACCTCATATTGGGGTGCACCGGTACTATCTGTACGGAAGAAAGATGGCTCGCTGAGGATGTGTACCGATTATAGGCAACTGAACAAGGTAACTATTAATAATAATATCCACTTCCAAGGATAGACGACTTGTTTGATCAGTTGCAGGGAGCTAGATGCTTTCCAAAGATAGATTTCAGGTCGGGGTGCCACCAGGTTAGAGTTCGGGAGAGATATAATCCCAAGACAGCTTTTAGGACCCGATATGGCCACTTCGAGTTCCTTGTCATGTCCTTCGGGTTGACGAATGCACCAGCCATATTTATGGACTTGATGAAAAACCTATTCCGGACATATTTAGATCTGTTCGTAATAGTCTTTATTGATGATATTCTTGTTTATTCACGTTCATAGGATGAGCATGTGGACCACCTGCGAGCGGTACTCCAAACCCTCCATGATAATAAATTGTATGCTAAGTTTTCTAAATGTGAGTTCTGGTTGAAGTTTGTAGCATTCTTGGGGCACATTGTATCCGATGGAGGTATAAAGGTAGACACTCAGAAGATTGAGGCTGTGAAATCCTGGCCTAGACCTACCACTCCGACAGATATTCGTATCTTTCTAGGCTTAGTAGGATACTACCGGAGGTTCGTACAGGGTTTTTGTTCTCTTTCAGCACCATAAACGAAGTTGAGGCAGAAAGCAACTAAGTTTTAGTGGACGGAGGCTTGTGAACGGAGTTTCTAGGAGCTTAAAAATAGATTGAATTTAGCGCCAGTTCTAGCACTTCCAGAGGGTCCAGATGGTTATGCCATGTATTGTGATGCCTCAGATATCGGGTTAGGATGTGTCCTGATACAACATGGGAAAGTAATTGCATATGCTTCAAGGCAGTTAAGGAAGCATGAGCAGAATTATCCGACCCACGACCTCGAATTAGCTGTGGTTGTCCATGCACTTAAGATATGGCAGCATTATTTATATGTTGTTCATGTTGATGTATTCACAGATCATAAAAGCTTGCAATACATCTTCAAGAAAAAAGAGTTGAATTTTAGGCAGAGGCTATGGCTTGAGTTATTGAAAGATTACGATGTTAACATTCTCTACCATCCAAGGAAAGTTAATGTTGTAGCAGACGCTTTAATTCGCCGATCTATGGGTAGTTTAGCACATGTAGAGGCCAAAAAAGACAATTAACTAGAGAGATTCATCAATTGGCTTGTTTGGGGGTTCAGTTAGTAGACTATGGCAATGGTGGAGTTATACTCCAAAATACTACAAAATCATCCCTCATAACTGAAGTAAAGGAGAGGCAGTACGAGGATCCAGAGTTAGTCAAGTTGAGAGAGGGAGTTCAGTAGCAGAAGGAGTCGTTGTTAGATCTCAAGGGAGATGCGGTTCTCATATACAGGGGTCGTTTGTGTGTTCCAGATGTAGCAGGGCTACGAGACAGGATTATGTCAGAGGCACATCATTCTTGGTAATCCATTCATCCTGGGTCGACGAAGATGTATCATGACATTAAGGATGTGTACTGGTGGAACAATATGAAGAAGAACATTTCTGAGTATGTCGCTCAGTGCCCTAGTTTCCAGCAAGTAAAGATAGAGCACCAGAAGCCCGGAGGGCTAATGCAAACTATAGAGATCCCGACATGGAAATGGGAGGCGATAAACATGGAATTTATCACGGGTTTACCTCGTTCTCATTGTAAGTTCGATTCCATATGGGTGATAGTCGATAGGCTCACAAAATCAGCACATTTCCTACTGGTCAGATCTACAAATACACTAGAAGATTATGCAAAATTATATATTAAGGAGATAGTGAGACTACATGGAGTACCGGTATCTATTATATCTGACCGTGGGGCCCAGTTTACAACATATTTTTGGAGGTCATTTAAGAGAGGTTTAGGAACTCAGGTGAATCTCAGCACAACTTTTCATCCACAAACTAATGGACAAGCCGAGTGCACAATTCAGACGCTCGAGGATATGTTACCAGCATGTGTGCTGGATTTTAAAAGAAGTTGGGATGAACATCTACCTCTTATCGAGTTTGCATACAATAACAGTTAACACTCCAGTATCCAGATGGCTCCGTACGAGGCTTTGTATGGGCGTAAGTGCAGATCTCCTAAAGGGTGGTTTGATGTTGGAGAATCTGGGTTACATGGGTCAGACCTAGTTCAACAGGCTATAGAAAAAGTAAAGCTCATCCGAGAGAGACTGTTGACAGCTCAGAGTCGTCAGAAGTCATATTCTGACGTGAGGCAACGATATTTAGAGTAATGACTGGGAATTCTTAAAGTTGTCACCTATGAAGGGTGTGATGAGGTTTGGCAAGAAAGGCAAACTTAGCCCACGATATATTGGGCCTTATAGGATCATTTGGAGAGTGGTCCAAGTAGATTATGAGTTAGAATTGCCCACAGAATTAGAGTCTTTCCATCCGATTTTTCACGTATCCATGCTACGGAAGTGCATTGGCGATCCTACCCAAGTGGTGCCCACGGATGATGTACAGATTATGGAGGACTTGTCATACGAGGAATTCTGGTTGCCATCCTAGACCGACAAATTCGCAAGCTACGGAATAAGGAAATAGCCTCTGTAAAAGTTTTATGGAGGAGCAAGAATGTGGAAGATATGACGTGGGAATCATAGGAAGCAATGAAGTCTAAATACCCCCACCTATTTCAAACTGAAGATATGGCTCGAGGTGGGATACCTCATCACAGCTCTATTCAAACCGATAGGTCATCAGGTAAGCTCTTATTATTGATTTCAGAATGTATAATAGACAGTCATGTGAGGCTAAGTGTGGCATGTATTGTATTGGTAAAAAAGAGTTTCACACGTAAGCCGGCTTTTGACAACTCATCCAGTCACGTAGACACAGTAAAACGCGACAACTGGATGTGACTCCTTGAAGAGATACGGTACAAAGAGGCATAGTTCAGTAAACCCACGAACTTATCAGCCACAGGAAACTCAACTTGATCAAAACGGGAGAGAGGCACGGTAAAAATGAATCTAGACAAAGCTACGAGCAGATTCAGGGACCCACAATTGATTACTCGAATGTTATGTAACTGAACCCCAATTACCGTTATCCTTTGTAACACCTCATCAATGTCATAATTAGTCATTAATGAGTAACCATAGCAAGAGTCGTACGTTATAAGAATCTCCTATATAAGGGAGGGGAATACATCTTGTAAAGGCATCTGATTCTCGAATACAATCAACGTCTATCTTTTATTTTTGCAATATTGTTTATTATTTATTTTTCCCATTATCTTGATTATCAGTAACCCGTATTCATCTTAAAAATAAGCTTTAGTTAAAGGGTCTAATTATTTGGTTAAACAAATTGGTTCCGTTACCTGGAATCTGATAATATTTGTTTACTTTCCAAGAGATATCCTTTGAATTATGTCAAACTCCAATGATAACAACCAGCAACGAAGTGGAACCCCAGTTCCATCGCCTTCAGGAACCCCACGTGGTTCGAGGGAACAATCCCCAGAAAGATCCAATAACAACAATGGTAATAATGATCAAACTGTGGAACAAGATCGTATAAATCAAATGATTGCAGAGTATGTGACCCAAGCTTTGCAAGAATTTGCGAGAGGATTACCGCCGACGCCACCTCCCAATAACACCATCACCATGGAAAATCCTCAATCAGGGTTGGCAAACTCAAGAAGAGGAGATACTCCTAATAAATCTCTCGAAACGAGATAAGGTATATCTAATAACTCAGAATTACAAAATTTACAGCTAACCATGCAGAAACAGATGAAGGAGCAGAATGATCGCATCGAACAAATTCCTGGTGTACCACCTGTCATCAAAGGCATCAATGTGTATAGATATTATCAACAACCTTGGAAGTCAATTGCGGCACCTTTGCCTATAGCCAAGAAGTTTAAAATGCCTGACGTTCCCAAATATGATAGAACAACTGACCCACGCGACCATGTGACTGCTTTCACTACTGGGGTAAAAGGCAACGACTTAACGAAACAAGAGATTGAATTAGTCCTTGTTAAATAATTTGGGGAAACACTTACCAAAGGGGATCTAACCTGGCGTTCTCTTCTCCCTGAAAATTCTATTGACTCTTTTGCTGAGCTTGCAGATTCGTTTATAAAAGCACATTCTAGTGCACAAAAAGTTGAGAAGAGAATGGAAGACATATTCAAAATAAAACAAGGTTTCCGTCGGAACTACTCCTTGAGTTTGTAGACAGGTTTCAACGAGAAAGAATGTTGTTACCTAGGGTGCCTGATAATTGGGAAGCCATGGCATTTGCAAACAATTTGAAAGATAAAAGCTCAGAAGCCACCAGGCGACTTAAGGAGAATCTAAGAGAATTCTGCCACAACATGGAACGATGTATATAACAGGTACAGTACTAAACTTAGAATAGAAGAAGATATCATTGCTCGTTCGAGAGATGAAGATCATTCTAGATCCAGACGTCCTGAATCAGATAGAAGATCAGGTAAAAATAGGTACGATCCTTACTTAGGACCCTCGGGACGCGATATCCGCCCCAGGTTCGAAAACACTAGGTCGGACTATAGACCACAAGGAAGAGATGTGGTCTCATCCTCGTCTAGATCTAGAAAAGATCGAGATGAACGAACTAGAGGTAGTACTCAAATTGGGGATCATACCTTTAATGTAAGTACTATTGAACTTGTCTCAGTATTGAAGAACATGGGAGACAAGGTTGAATGTCCCAAAGAGATGCGATAAAATCCAAGTAGAAGAAACCTAGATCATTGGTGTGAATTTCACAACGATCATGGGCACAAAACTGCAGATTGCAGATTTTTACAAGGTGAAAGTAGAAAAATTGTTAAAACAGGGCTATTTAATAGAATTGTTTAGTGATAAAGGTAAATAGGCATACATGAGGAACAGGAAGGAGCCCCCAAAGCCTCCTTCTCCAAAATGAACCGCTAACGTAATACACGGGGGTGAAGAAGTAAACGGAGTGATTTGCAAAATAACCACAAAGTTCACAATTACACATGGGAAACGTGCTCGTGAAGAAGACGATATAACCTTCGATGATGCATATAGCAGCAGATTAATGCTTCCACATAACGATGCTCTGGTAATATCTTTACTTATTCATGACACTAACGTGAAAAGAGTGTTGATTTACCCAGGCAGTTCAGTCAATATCATTTTGCTAAAAGTCGTGGAAGAAATGCTACTGGGGGATCAAGTAATCCCAAAAGCACGAGCCATATCAGGGTTTGATAACTCTACAGTTATGACAAAATGAGGGGTGATCAAAAGAGCTAGGTTCCAAGTCATCGATACTCACATGGCTTATAACGTGATCATTGGAAGACCATGAATCCACGACATGAAAGCAATACCCTCCACGTTGCATCAGGTAATTAAATTTCCCTCTGAATGGGGGATTCAAAAAATCAAAGGAGATCAACAGACCGCAAAAAATATAAATTATGTGGTACACTACAACAAGAAAATAGAGGTGGAAGAATTACGAGATAAGGAAATCTCCTAAGAAGGTATCACCGCCCAAACAGTCATGGAAGAAATTACTGCCCAAATGGGTACGGAAGGTATTATTGCTGAAACAGGTACGAAAGAAAATACATACGAGAAGGAAAATCAAGTTACCATGGAAGGTGTACTATACCCCACAGAAACAGATTCCAGATCGGACGTCATTCGTGAACCAGAGGAAGATGATCACATCAAAAAAACTATGGAAGAGCTCAAAGCTGTTCCATTATCCAAACAACAGCCTGAGAAGAAAGTGTATATAGGCACGAAGCTAGACTCCGCTCAAAGAGGTAAGTTGATTGATTATTTAAAGGCTAACGCAGACTGCTTTGCACGGTCCCACTCAGATATGACAGGCATTCCACCAGAAGTGATGACTCATAAACTAAATGAAGATCTATCCTTCGTACCTGTTAAGCAGAAGAAAAGAAAGCAAGGACCATTCAAGAACCAAGTGATCGACGAAGAGGTACAGAAACTCTTGAAGATTGGTTCGATACGAGAGGTAACGTACCCTAACTGGTTAGCAAACACCGTGGTAGTACCTAAAAAGAATGGCAAGTGGAGAGTATGCATAGATTATACTGATTTAAACAAAGCATGCCCCAAAGATTCATTCACATTGCCTCATATAGATCAAATGATTGATGCCACCGCAGGTCATGAAATATTAAGTTTTCTAGATGCATATTCTGGTTATAATCATATAAAAATGGATCCTTTAGACGAGGAAAAAACCTCCTTTATCACGAACAGGAGGACTTACTGTTATAAAGTCATGCCTTTTGGCCTAAAAACGCTGGAGCCACCTATCAAAGGCTAGTGGCCAAGATGTTCCAGAACATCTTGGAAAAACGATGGAGGTTTACATTGATGACATGTTGGTAAAATCAACACAAGCACAAGACCATTTTCAGCACCTCTCTACTGCTTTTGATATTTTACGCAGGTATAATATGAAGTTAAATCCAGAGAAATGTGCTTTTGGAGTGCAATCAGGCAAATTTTTGGGTTTCCTTGTATCAAACAGAGGAATAAAGGTAAATCCCGCTCAAATTAAAGCCATAGAGGAAATACTAGATGTCTTAACAAATAAAAAGGAAGTTCAAAGACTGACAGGGAGAATAGCAGCTTTGGGTAGGTTTATTTCTAAATCGTTTGAAAAAAGTTTTAAATTCTTCTCAGTTCTCAAAAAGCAGAATCAGTTTGAATGGACTGAAGAATGTCAGCAAGCCCTCAAGAACCTGAAGATTTATCTATCGAAACCACCACTGCTTTCAAAGCCAAAAGAAGGGGAAAGATTGTACATCTACCTGGCTGTCTCAGAAATTGCTGTAAGTGCAGTATTGGTAAGAGAAGAAAAAGGTAAACAATCACCTGTCTATTATGTAAGTAAAACTTTGCTAGATGCTGAGACTAGATATCCACATCTGGAAAAGTTAGCCTTAGCTTTAATAATGGCATCTAGAAAATTACGACCCTATTTTCAATGCCACCCAATCGCTGTTGTGACCTCATATCCTTTAAGAAATATTTTGCATAAACAAGAATTGTCATGAAAATTAGCCAAGTGGGCCATAGAATTAAGTGAGCATGAGATAATCTATCAGCCTAGGACTGCAATTAAGTCTCAAATACTAGCTGATTTTNTAAGTCTCAAATACTAGCAGATTTTGTTGCTGACTTTAGTAATAGCATTGTATCTGAAGTAGAGATAGAGTTACAACTCTTTAACGGTGTTAATTTAGGCCTATGAACCTTGTTCCCCGATGGTTCTTCAAATTTAAAAGGGGTTGGCTTAGGCATAGTCTTGATATCACCCACGGGCGAAAAGACACGGCAAGCTATAAAGTGTTATCATATCACTAACAATGAAGCAGAGTACGAAGTTGTTATTACAAGGCTTGAACTTGCACGGGAGCTCTCAATCGAGCAAATTATGATCAACAGTGACTCCCAACTGGTAGTAAATCAGATACAGGGGACTTACATCACTCGAGAGACTAGAATGCAACAGTATCTTGAAAAAGCACGAGAGCTCGTGAGACAATCCAAAACGTGGAAGGTAGTGAAAATACCTAGAGAGGAAAATACAGAGGCAGATGCATTAACTAATCTCGTAGCAGTCACGGAAGTAACGAACAAAGACAATACAATTGTCGTTCAACTATTTCATTCAATAATAGACCAGGACAGGAATGAGGTAACTTTCAACAACCTAACCTGGGACTGGAGAAACAAAATTCTTAATTTTTTGCAGAATGGCACCGTACCTGAAGACAGGAAAGCGGCTCAAGCACTACGCCGCAAAGCTTCACGGTACTGCCTTATTCGCAACTTAATTTATCGCAAGATGTTCGTAGGACCCCTAGCTAAATGCCTTGGACCTAACCAAACAGAATTTGTGATGAAGAAGTCCACGAAGGACACCGTGTAAATCACTCAGGGGCGATATCCTTAGTGAAAACACTAATCAGAGCCGGATACTATTGGCCTAAGATGGAAGAGGAAGTCAAGAATTTTGTATCCAAATGTGACAGATGCCAAAGGTTTGCCAATAATATGCATCGACCAGCGGAATTATATCCAATAATATCCCCATGGCCTTTCATGAAATGGAGTATGGACATAGTAGGACCTCTTCCAACAACTAAAGGACAGGTATGGTTTTTACTCGTACTAACCGACTATTTTACAAAATGGGTAGAGTAAGAAGCGTTCAAACAAGTGCGAGAAAAGAAAGTTAAAAGCTTCTTATGATGAAATATAATATGTCGCTTTGGAATATCGAAGGAGATCATGTGTGATAATGGCCCACAATTCATAGGCTCGGAAATCACAGAATTCTTCGAAAGTTGGCAAATCAAGCGGATCACCTCAACGCCGTACCACCCCGTGGCTAATGGTCAAGATGAGTCAACGAATAAGGTCATCATTAACAATCTAAAAAAGCGGTTGGATAAAGCCAAAGGAATTTGGCCTGATGAGTTACCAGCGGTACTATGGGCATACTGAACAACCTCAAAAATAGCCACGGGAGAAACTCCATTCGCACTTGTTTATGGCTTAGAAGCCTCAATACCAGTGGATATTGGCGAACCAAGCATAAGGTTCTCAACAACAATGGAAGGTGAAAACGGCGATGAATTAAGGACCAACCTGGACCTGCTCGAACCACAGAGAGAAGCAACATTAATACGGATGGCATCTCAAAAACAAATTATAGAGCGTTATTACAACCGTAAAGCTCATCTCAGGTACTTTAAAATTGGGGACTTCGTCCTCAAAAAAGTCTTTCAATCAACAAAAGAAGCAGGTGCAGGAAAGCTAAATCCAAACTGGGAAGGACCTTACAAAATCCGAGGCATAGCTGGGAAAGGCGCCAATGATTTGGAAGCTATGGATGGCAGAGTTCTACCAACAAGTTGGAACGCCATCCATCTGAAGAAGTATTACTTCTAAAACAAAAGAATACCCACCGTCAGGTATCACACGTTCGATTTTATTTTGAACATTTAATAATTTACTAACTTTTTTAGATGATAGGCATAAAGCTAACCCATCACTAGATGATAATATTAGACCTGCAAAGACACGAGGAAATAACACAATTCCCGGTTTAGAGTTACACTTTCTGGTGGACGTTTTAAAAGGATTAAGCATTCATCATCTAAAAAAACTATATACCTTCGAGTCCGGAATGTTTTTCCTTTTCAGGAAAAGGACCACAAGGAAGGAATAATCAAGTGCTCGAGATTTCATTCTTCAAAGCTCAAACACTTGGGGGACTATACAGTATGGAAGGCTAAGACGAAGCAAAGAAAACTATCAGAAAGTCAAAAGCTCGAGACTAAAGACCCATATACCCAATGAGACAAGTGACACGAGCTAAATCGAAAGAAATCAAAAGAGCCATCCAAATACAAAGCCTAATGCAAAAAGAAAAAACCTTCGAACATATTCAGGTTGAAAGGAAAAATGTTAGTCAAGAGAAAGAAATGTACATCTTTTCAAAACTGTTGTAACAAAAATAGTTAGGGGTAAAAAATCATCATCAATATACTCATTCAAAAAACTGTTCTCGAATAAAACAATTATGGATGAAAGATC